>CAUYLG010075956.1:0-71571 GCA_963573385.1 Cacajao melanocephalus | reverse complement strand
TGGCTCCTCCGCCGGGAATCTCCTAGTCTGTGGGCAACAAAAATTCGTCTGAAAGTGTGGCGTCCACTCGCTCTCTGCGCTTTCACTGGGAGCTACAATCCTGAGCTGTTGTTAATCGGCCATCTTGGATCTCTCTCTCAGAGTCCAGTACTAGTTCTTTATATTTAAAATTCCCTTATTGGGAGAATTTTAAAATTTATTATTATAATTATCATATAATCAGTTATTTACTTTATTATTTATTTGGACTTGAAAAATACTGGGGAAAAAAGGACTATTCTCATTGTTTTCTATATTAATAATGTAACGCAGGACAAATTTTATCTTTATTTTACTGTTATTTCATTTCCTATTGTCTCTTTCCAGTTAGAGTTTAAACCTTTTGATAGAAAAGTCCCTATCTTTTTCAGTGTTTCCCAATAGCACTTAGAGAAACTGTATAAAATGTTAGTAGAATAATTAGTAGAAATGTTTATACAGAATTAGAGCAGACCTTGGTGAATTTAAATTTAATATTCCAGCTATTCTGATTATAAATACAGTACAACTGAATGCCATTATTGAAGCTCTCTTCCATAATGTTTCACAGCAATGTTTTATTAGTTGATTTGATAGGAAACAAGACACAGACATAGGTCTCTAGTGTTTGTAAAGCAATTTCAAACTTTTCTCATTCTCTTGATTCTGTGGTGTAGCTTGAGCAAGGATTGCTATTTCCAATTTTACAGAAGTTGTAACTGAGGCTCCTGGGGAGGTAAACAGACTTCCCAATATTGTATGAGAAACAAGGAGTAAAGCTCCTACTCAAATGTGAGTTTTTCTGGCTCTAAATCTCTTGCACTTGTCATCAGAATTTGAAACTTTGTTTTGCACAGAAAAGAAACAAAACTCTCTTTAAACCTAGAGAAAAGGGAGAAATAGTATTTTTGATAAAACATGAGATTTAGAAATGTAATACTAAAAGAAATACATTCAACATTGGTATGAACTATATGTAAATAAGATTCTTTTTGGATATCTGGATATCTGAGCCCTGCTGTCCTCTTGTGCCAAAGATTTACTTATTTAACATTTGAAAACTCTTTAGTTTGTACTATGTCAAGAACTATTGCAGTTATTGGGGCTACAGCTATGAGCAGAAAAATTCTCCATTGTAAGCAACTATATATTATACTGGGGTTGGCATAAATTATAATTTTAGGTAGTGATAAGAATGAAAGAAAATACCTCTGGAAGTTCTGGTTTGTTATTTGATAAACTACTTTAATCCAGTAATTGCACTCAGCTAAATAGGTTTTTTATTCTATTCACTCACACAAAATTCTCAAAAGCACTCCCTATTTTGGCAAGAAACATTGAAGATCTTTCTTAAAATGGAAGCAAACTCTCTAAAAGAGGTAATTTAGAAACTCTACTTAGTATATTAAATTCTATAGCCAGTCACCTAGCAAAGCTCATTTAGAATACTATAGAAAAGCCATAATTTTGGATTAGAAGAATATTCAAAAAATAATAAAGAAGAGTAAATGAATTACTTGAACTTAACTAATAGCTCCACACAAATGGAATTCAAGGATGAATACTGTCTTTCATCTTAGAAAAATATTTCTGGAACTGCAAAGCTGAGTAGATGCATAAAAATCCAACCTACGTGACCATGTAACTCTGACATCCTCAAGTTTTTAAAAGTCTCTAATTGTGACACAGTTTATATACAACAACATGTCAACTGATATTTGTGTCTAAACCCACCTTGTCACTGTCTGCAATGTTCTACAACAAGGAAAGTAAGAAGTCATAATTATTTGTCATTTGGATCACTGATATTTTATTATTAATGAATTATTTCTCTAAAGCTGTGTATAGTACATAATGAGGTATGTATACTAAGAGAAAAAGTAAATTCTTTCTAGGTATCATTGTAAATCAAAATTATTTGTATTTCATCAAGAAGTTTCCAGTTTGAGGAAAATGTAGAGAAATAAAGGAAATAATGCACAAAATAAAGGAAATAATGCATAAAATATTTGATGAAAATGGTCTTTACTGTGTAATCTAACTCACGGGAAACAAACAAGGCATTAAATAGACTCAAAGTATTTAATTGCCACTTTTATTAGGACAAATCCAATTAAGATAATTTTAATAAAATAATTATACTTAACTATTTCTGAATGTTTTAAATAAAACAATACAAAAATGGAGTCTGTATAAGGCCAATAATCATGCTTTTAAACTATTATCACAGATTTTTAGAAGATTCAGCAAGTAACTTTTTAAAAGGATCACTCTAATCTCTAATATAGTAAGGAAAAACAAAAAGAACAATTATTAATAGCTCAAATAGACAGCTCCAATGAATACATAATTCAATAGATTTAAATATGAATGTATTTTAACAAAAAAAGAAAAAATATATAAAAAAGGACACTAGCAATGAATTAATTTGCATATTTTAGAAATGGAAGATCATCTGAAATTGTCTGAAAAGTTTGCAATCAATTGTCTGGATTTCTGCATCATGGCATGTAAAAATAGGGAGTTTAAGCAAAGTAGGTTTTCTGGTACAAATGTACTTAAAAGGCAAATAACTTTTCAGAAAGTATGTGTGTGTGTGTGTGTGTGTGTTTAATTAAACCTAAAATATATGTACATATGTATTTCTGAGCAAGGTAGAAATTACGTAACTAAATCTGCAATTTAAAACCTGAAACTCAGAAACACATTACTGTGATAGCCTGTGGTATAATTGAATAAGATATCACAAATGAAGGCATACATAATAACAAAAGTTTGTCTTTTATTTCTTAGTAATACTGTGAAAACATTGATAAAAGAACTGAAAAGCAATTACTATGTTGACTATGAACCTAAGGAAACAAAGTCAAATAAATGTCTTTTCTGTATAGTGTAAGTTTCTTATTTTCATTTCAGAAAATAAATCACTTTGCTGGGTAGCAACATAGCTCAAATAAACACTGAATGTAATATAGATGAAATAGATTTTAGGAATTTAGAAATTTTGCATCCTTTCAGTTTTGTTAAGTGGAAGAATCACAGTACAATATATTTGGCTCTAGTCTTAAGAGAATTTGTTATAGTCACATTCGAAATAAATGTATCTTGTTTTATGGGAATGTTTTCAGTGTCTTTGAGTTTTATAGTTGCAAATATGTTATTAGGGTTTGTGTTGGGGAAATTATTGTAATGGGATTTAAATTTTTAAGATATGGGTTTCAGTATAATTTTATTTTAGAGCAGAATATGCGAAGAACTTTACCAGATGAGTTTTTATAAATAATTTAAACTAGATTTATGAACATATAGAGAAGGAAAAAGAGTAAACACAAACCAATAAAAACATTTTAAAACAGTTTTGAAACAACCATGCTCTGAAAATGTGAGGTTATGCAATGTGTGGAGCTTGAAAACATAATCAGTGATAGAAGAGAAAATAGCAAGAGTTTTTGGAATAAATAATTTACAGAATTAACTGTGGGTCTTTAGAGCAAAATAAATTTATGCTTGATAAAATTGCTGGAAAAAATAATTGTAACTAAGGAAAAGTAGGTATGAAGTAAAAGCTCTTTAAGAAATTGGTATGTAATAATATAGACTGGAGAGAAAATTTCTATTAATATATAGGAAGATAAGTCACAATGTAAGAAATATGGAAGTATCACACTTGTATTGAAGGATTATATATCTATGTACTATCTATCATCTATCTACCTAATATCTATAATCTCCTTCTCAACCTGTCTTAACTTGCAGCTATTGTCTTTATAGTTCAAAACAAAAAAGGTCACCCGCTAGATATTCCTGCATACTCAGAATGTAGAGAATAGCTTTATTCAGGTTATTCTGCACCATGAAAACAATAGATGTATTTCCCATTTATAAATATAAGGTCATATTATTATAGTGGAAATATGGATATTCAATTTGTCTTTTAATATTCTGTAGCATAGCAATTTTTGCTATTAACATTGCCATATGTTAACTTTTTAGAACAGCATATGCCTTTTTTTTTTTTTGACAGAGTCGTGCTCTGTCTCCCTGGCTGGAGTGCAGTGGCATGATCTTGGCTCACTGCAACTTCCACCTCCTGGGTTCAAGCGATTCTCATGCCTCAGCCTCCTGAGTAGCTGGGATTACAGGCACTAGCAACCACACCTGGCTAATTTTTGTATTATTAGTAGAGGTAGGGTTTCGCCATGTTGGCCAGGCTGGTCTTGAACTTCTGTCCTCAGGTAATTCGCCCACCTTGGCCTCCCAAAGTTCTGAGATTACAGGCTTGAGCCACCGGGCCCAATTGCTAATTTCTCATAAAATGAGTACCATTGCATAATGATGGCCTTATTTGCATTGAGCTATCAATTTCTCATTTGAAATGATTAAAGGGCAGAAACATATGTAAAGATAGAAAGGGATGGATAAGCAGAAAAAAATCACATTGTCTCATCCCTTTGTTTGAATAAATGAAAACACATCAAAGAAAACAATAAGCACATTCTAAAACAAACATTTCCTGAGAAAAAAACCTGTGTGGAAGGAACAGAATCCTCTGTTCTTCTGATGGGGGTTGTTGTGTGCGTTTGGATATAGAGAAAATGTTATTGGCTGGCTACAGCTTGTATGAGCTTGCAAATTTAAACCACCTTCTCTATTCACCAATTTCCTGAGTCAGCCTCAAGAAAACATGTTTTTGGAAGAGAATATTCCTAAATTATGATGCCTAGGGTAATATTCCCAGTTCTCTGCAAACTTGAGATGGCTCTGTAAAGAGGTCGTATTGTAAGCCAGGTTGCTTAAGGATGCTTTGCAATATTCAGGAGTCACAAAGAACAGAAACTAGGGATTCAGCCTTCAAGAAATGAAATTACCTCCAATATCATTGTATTTAATATCTTCTAAAGCTATATACTTTAAAACTACTTAAGGTATATTTTTATTTTGCCTGCATTTGTAAGTATTCAATCTGGTTTATGGTCTATTAATATTTTATAGTTAGATTTTAAAATTTAGTGCTAATTTAAATAAAGCACAATAGAGAAACAATATGCCTCCAACATGTAGGCATGTATGACAGATAAATAAACAAAGCAGATATTTTCGGAGTATTACAGTGATTCTACCAACTTCGGCTATGAGAGTTAGCAGACAAAATTTACTCTCTGACCTTGACCTTGACTAGCTTACTGGGTTTTCTTATTTCATAGTTTTCTCAATAAATTAAAAGAAAAGAATAAATGGAAAAAGGATTACTAAGCCTTATCACTATGTAACATTATGTAGAGCATTAAGAAATATGGTTGGAACTCATCACGCCTCCTGTAAAAACCTCCTTGTAAAGACTTAGTATATTTTTTATCTATGGCATTTTCTGTTGTTGTTTTGGGACTCTCCTGAGCATAGATCTCCATGATTGGCAATTTGTGTGGTACGTGGGTGATCTCTGGAACCACTATACTTCCTATTTGTAAGTCAATATAAGTAAATGTGACCTTCAAGTCTTTAGAGATGAAAAGAGAGACAGCTTTAAAGTTAATTCACTGTGTCACCTAACCTCTCTCCCCTTCAAGTGGAAAAAGATATTGAGTCTTCTATCTTAGCGAATTTAAATGTGTTACAAATAAAGGACATTTTGCGTGACACATTAAATGGATTTCCGATTGAACTTTAATGCTAGTAAATTCTGTTTAATAGTGTATGTTTCAAAAACAGAGCTTTCTGATAAAGAATGCATTGGACATACAAAATTAATATGCTTACATACACATACACACTTGAGTAAATATGTCTTATTACTAAGATGGTCTTTGGAATAAAATTCTTGTCACATCAAGCAATAATGAGACATGACATTTAATTCTCAACTATTTAAAAGTGCCTCAAAAATGAGACATTCATGATATCTTTGACAAACTATATATAAGGTAAAAGGCAATACCAAGTATAGATCAGTTATTTATTTTTGCTGATCCAGTTAGGTTATTCCTTTTTTCTAATGTTTGCTAATCAAATTGCTACAGAATATGATCTTTATTAGCTATGGCAGCATTAGCAATTTGGATAAATAGAAAGAAAGGGTTAGTTAGGCTTCAAGGAATATGTAGTGATAAGGCAATGAGCAGATAATAGAATACTATCAGAAATATACCTTATGCCAATATGCACATGTAATCATAGATATTAAAAATTTTAAAAATTATCAGGGTACTTTTTCTATCGGATCCCTAAGTAGAATTAATACGGAACAATAACATGAATTTTAAATACTTTAAACAGCATATACTAGAGAAAAATTGTAAAGATGTAATAGTGAAAATTATTATATATTGAGCATGATTGTACCAAAGTCTTTTATATGTATTGCCTAACTGTTACGAACACGAATCTATGTGTTAATTGTCATTCTTTCTTTTTTACACATGAAGAAACTTAGATTCAGAGAAATATGTTATTTTTCCAAGATCATGCAGTAAGTTGAAAATTAAGGTAGGATTTAAAGACTTCCTCTAGGTGGTCTCTTTCCGCTAGGCCATACTGCCATAAACGTATTTTTCTGTTTCTACGAACTCTTCTCATTACATGTGAAATACACATGGAAAATTATGCATGTCATTGTTTAGTTGAAAATTAAAGTGCAAACTTGATTTAAATTATATGACTGATTCACTGTGTTACTGGATACACTATGTTCTAATCTCTGTCATCTTCAGACATGTTACCTATGTGGTAGGCACAGATAGCCTAACTTCATGAGAAAATACACATCATTGCTTACATGAGTCACAATAGGAAAAATTGCCCAAATCCACACACAGTACACACGGTGCACACAGTAATTACTTATAAAATATTTACCAACCATTTTCCTGCTAACCTCCACCTCCAAAAGTTTCATTTCTTAGTTTACATATATTTCTCTCTTTGTGGTCCACTTAAAAATTATTCATACATATATTCAAATAATAACTCAGAATATCTAAGAGGTTAATATTTTCAAATAAATAACAATTCAGAATTACTCTGAGATAGCAGAGCAGAGCAGAGCTGAAGTTACTTATACATAGAGAAGGTCAATCGTGTAGATTGTCTCATTGCAAAAAGGAAAGAAGGGTGGGTTTAAAAGGTTTAAACCACAAATGATCTGTGGAAATGGGTCTTGTTTTGTTTCATTTTGTTTCATTTTTCCTCTGAGTAAACTGACTGGTTGAAAGTTATCAAGGAGGGCAGTTTGCCCTTGGACATTCTGAGTTAGGGAAGGCAATTTCAGGGTGTGTTTCCTGAGAAAGCTTTGATTCAGCTATGAAGTAAACATGATATGCTCTTTCACTACAAATGATGGCTGCCGTTGTCATCTGATGTCTTTCCCACTTACTTAATCTGGATCAGCATAGTGACTCATTATGATTTTCCAATGTACACAGTTTTGAATAGCTGAAATATCTTACCCCTTCCTAGAGCTTCTTTCCCTCCCATCACCATGTAATCTGATATGTAGATTTTGTTTTCTCTTTTTAAGAAGACAGGATTCCCTGAATTTGGATGCCCAGATTAATTGCCCAGTTCAGGATACACAACATCTATGAAGAGACTGTAAACCACATTGCTAGTGGACATTTTATTGGCCCCAACTGATTTGTGCTTTATATTCAATACTGTTGTAACCCACAGGCAAGCCCTGCAGAATAGCTCTCTGGTGAATATTTTTCCTGTAGATTATTTCTTGTTTTTTATACCCAAATATAATAAAATGTATATATCTCAGTACAACACCTGTCATCTGTGTTTTAGGCTTGTCCAAGAAAATGTGCCACTAGAATCTTTAGTTACATTCCAGATACAACTATTAAAATGTCAGAATAATGTGTGATTTTCAAATCATCAGGTGTCGGCAAAGGGAACATGTTATTGGCTCTAGGAGAATCCATGTATCATGTCATATCGCTGCCTACGAAGCAATGTTTGCTAATGGCAATACTAACCAATGACCAGGAAGCGATTAAGCATGCTACTTCCTAACATCATGAGGCTTTTCCCTACCATTTTCCTAAGTTCTCAGATATAACTGCTTTCTGATTCCCAATTAGATGGGTCTCTTTGGAGCAGAACTATAATCTAAAATTAGAATTTTGTAACATGTGTTATCCTTTGAAGAAACAAAGCACTCCTGGGAAACCTAGGGCCAAACATTGTACCATGGATGGTACCTGCATGACAGTTGGTGTGCTAAGGAATGGTTGAGGAATAGTCTTTCTGCAGAACCCAGGGAACTTTTTGCCCTTTACCATGTGGCAATGCTTTATTTAATGCTGAGCATATGGAACATTCAAACCATACTAAAGAAAACATGGTGTTAGGCCATTCAATTCACAAAAGATAATATATAAAAGTTATGTTAAGTGAAAGAGAATAGAAATGTTTATATCTTGGCCAGGCACGGTGACTCACGCCTGTAATCCCAGCACTTTGGGAGGCTGAGGTGGGAAGATCACAAGGTCAAGAGATCAAGACCATCCTGGCCAATATGGTGAAACCCTGTCTCTATCAAAAATACAGAAATTAGGTGGACGTGGTGGCACACGCGTGTAGTCCCAGCTACTCGGGAGGCTGAAGCAGGAGAATCGCTTGAACCCGGGAGGCAGAGGTTGCAGTGAGCGCCACTGCACTCCAGCCTGGGAAACAGAGGGAGACTCAATCTCAAAAAAAAAAAACAAAAAAACAAACAAAAAATCTAAATCTTAACCATGTCGTAACATTTTTATAAACTTTGTATTTTAACATAATTCATTTAGAAAATAGAAGGCTACCACCTGGTATCAAAATAAGAAAGAAAATGTTATTGAATGCCATTACTATTGATTTTGGGGTGTAAATAAGGGAAGCATCACAAATATAGAGAAGTACTGAACAGGTACTACTTGCAGAGTTTGATCATGGGAGACTATGTTTTATCTCCCCCCATCTCTTTATTTTTATTTTTATTTTTTGAGATGAACTCCCTCTCTTTGTCTCCCAGACTGAAGTGCAGGGGTGCTATCTTGGCTCACTGCAACCTCCACCTCCCAGGTTTAGGCAATTCTCATGTCTTAGCTCCTGAGTAGTTGGGATCACGGGCACATGACACCACATCTGACTAATTTTTGTATTTTCAGTGGAGATGGGGATTCACCATGTTGCCCAGCCTAGTCTCAAACTTCTGAGCTCAAATGATCCCCCTGGCTTAGCCTCCCCAAGTGCTGGCATGACCCACCATGGCCAGCCTTCACCCATTTGAGAGAGTGTGGAATGAAGACGAGGTTCTCCAGTATTTCTCAGAACTATGAAGCAGTTATAAGAGGAAGCTTGCTGGCAAAGAACTAATAAATGTGTAGTATTACCATTAAGTAAAAAATTTTTTAAAAATTGACAAAAAACCCGTCAAGCTGACACCTGTAACTTAAAGTCCTGATAATGATTATTCACTGTCTTATAAGGAGACTCTACTAATATACATGTGATTTGGAAAAGAGTAAATATTCTCACTTAATATTCTGTCAAAATTTTCTAAAACATTGTGCACCCCTAGATATTTTAATCAGAAAATTAGAAAATGAATCAACACATCAATTAATTGATTCTGAAAACATGTATTGAACATTTTCAACGTAAATGATATAATGGGAATAAACCACTCCAAAAATCAACGCCCTAGCTTTTATGGAGTTTATATTCTGGTGGAGTATATTCTGGTATAGTAGATACCATATATGTATTTTTTTAATTTTACTGTTTACTTGTCATACCTTCTACATCTTTTTCTTAAAGAAAGAAATAGTACAGTATTTCCTCACTGAGTCGAAAATGCAGGAAAGCAGCCAGACAAGCAGAAAAGTAAGAAGACATAAGTTAATTTGTAGGAAAAAAAAGAGCTACATAAATTACTATATTATCGTCATATATTTGTAAGTATAATAGAAATCTCTGGGTGCTGAAGTTAAAGACTATCCTTAATTTCTTCTCTATGCCTTTCTGAACAAAAGAAAATGTTTATAGAGAATATTCATTGCCTTCATATTTTATGTTAATATATAAAAAACCAAACAAGTACTTTAGTTTTAAATAAAGATCAAGTAATGAAAAATTATAAGACAAACAAATAAAAAAAGGAAAGAAAAATGTTATTGTTGCTATAGTATTTCTGCTGAAAGTTCCCCTAATTTTGTAGCCTATTATTTTAGTTCACATGATTTTTGAATATTTAGTTTATACAGTTTAGTTTTGGAAAATCAAATGTAATAAATTATGTATTATTTGCAAATACTTGTGTCCTATTCCTCCCTATTATTTCCCAGTATGTCTACAGTTAGAATGTTAAGTAATATTTTATATATATATATACACATAAAATATATATATCAGATTGAAGTTGCATAAATACTTCCCAAAATGATAGCCCAGGGTTAAATAAAAGATTAGCTCAATCTGATTTAAGAAAACCATCTACATTCCTGGACTGCAGTTAAATTCACCCGTGGTTCAGAAATATATATGACAATAAACCACAGTGTTGGTCCAGGAATTTGCTTCATTAATTATTATGTTCATGATGCCAAAATGTTAACTACCTGATCTTCCTAGATATATATTGATTTTCCATGCTATTACCTATTCTACTTAAGCAGTTGTACAATGCAGTGTGTTCAAATCTTAACATGTAACTAGAAATAAATTTTGTTATAAAATCCAACAAAAATTTCTATTGGATAACGTTGTTTAACTAGTTAGTACTAGATTGGATAAAGTAGGTCCTAAGATAATTTTTTTCTTCTAGTTTCAAATTGTGAGTTCATTGTACACATTGGTGCAGTCTGCTTAATCCCAATTTCAGCTAGATCTGAGTTCTTGTCCCAGAACTAAGAAGAATGAGGCATGTGGACACTGGAGAGTAAGTTGAATAGGATTTATTAAGCAAAAGGAAAGCTCTCATCAAAGAGTGGGGTCCTAAAAGCAGGTTGCCAGAAATGAGGCTGAGTTCTGGGTCTTTTATGTGGCAGAAGCCAGGAAATCTTCTGTGGATTTTGCCCAAATGGCAGTGGTAAAATTCCCTCCCAGGGGTATTGCATCGGCTCATTCCTGGGGTTGGCCAGAGTGACTATATTTTGGTTATTACCTATGAGTGCCAGCGAAACCCACAGGGCTGCTAAAACCACAATGCTAATGTCATGTCCATGACATTATAACAAGCTGGGTCTAGTTAAGGACATTTAGGTTGATTTATTGCGCCTGCATCTAAGTTGGGACAGTCGCTTCTGAACAACATCCAGGCTAAAAGGGAACACAAGAAAGCAGGAAAGTAGCCTTCTTAACCACATTTTTTCCCATTAGCTGCAGAGGTGGTACAGGTGCTATCCTGTAGTTGATCTTGTCAACACTGCCCTTTTCTGTCCCTCTCCAGAGACCCTCCCTCTTTATGTGCCTAATCAGCTGATAACTACATCCTCTTTCAGAACCAACAGTTATAGAACATCTAAAACCAGAATCTATATTCACCTCATTAGTTGGAATGATTTAGTTTCTAGTCAATAAAGTTTTCAAAAGGTTTATTACGATATAGAGATTTTGTTGAAAACATAGAGGTTGTTGAAAAGCATCTATTAACTGTTGGAGCTCAGAGAATGATACTCTAAAGAGAAGCCCTCAGAAGTAGCCTAGGAAGAAAATTCTGTCTCTTTCTCCTGTTTTCCTGTCTCCCTCCCCTCCTTCTCCCAGCAAGTCATAGAAACTACAAACTCTTTTCCTCAAGGCATATCATAGACTCTAGAATTGCTTTCCCCAAAGCAAGTGAAAAAGTCTAAAACTATTACTTTAACTTTTCCTCATCTTTCTGTGTAAGAACTGGCCACAAAGAAATTATCTGACATACATTGTTTGACAGTAGGTCATAAGACCCGATTTCAGAAAAGGTACCGCCCCATACTCAGGAGGAAGAAATGTTACAGCAGAAAGGGCAAAAAGAATCTGAATAGACAGTCCTTGCTGGGTTTCTCCACTCCAGTTTAGTGTTAGGTCACCCCTTTTGTCCGGTCTTCTTTCTACAGGGCTGTCCTTTATTTATCAAACCTAAGCATAACAATGGATACTTTTTCCTGTTCTTTGGTATTCATTCTGAAGGCTCCCATGTCACCTAAAACTATACTTAAATCAATTTGTTATAAATTTAGCTTGTTAAGTTTTCTTTTGTTATAGGAATGTGTCCATCCATGACTCTTATGATAGGAAAGAAAGGGATCACTTCCTTCCATTCTTGATGCAAAGGAAAGGGATCCACTGCAATTCTAAATTCCATCAGTTTTAAAAAATTTAGTTCGGTGACTTGATAGACTCATTAAAATTGTATTTTGGAGTGGGCAAAAAAAAGATAAAACAAAAAATGTTCTTTTTTTTTTAATTTAAATTTTTATACCCAAAGCAATTCTTGTGATGTAACTTATAGGGGAGAGTCATGTGAAAAAGTTGGATTTTTACATCTAGGTAGAGTATTTAAATTATACATATGGAGCTAGTCACCTGAGAAGTTCTTCAAAATTCAGAAAATATGTTCAGTTGTATTACTTTTGAAATTCAATGAACCAAAGCAAAGACTTGAAATTGGATACCTGAGATCTTTCATTTTTGTGAGGAACTGTTGTCATTGACAAAGAGAAAGATGAAGTAGCTAATTAACCTTTAAAAGGGTTCTCAATCCATACCTGGTGAAAAGTGCTTATAGTATTCTGATTTATAATGTTTTTGTAGTCTTTGAAAAATGACGTAGAAAGTTTAACTGTAGTATTGGGTTCTAGTTTATCTGACACTGATACCGAGTTGTGGTTTTCTTTATGACATTTCATCATACATTGGATGATAGCTTTTTCTCAACAACTCCTACATTAAATCACATAACTTTCTTATTTCTGTTAGAAATTCTATCACAGTTAAATAAAATAAAAAACTTCTGTCCTTCCAAATGTTTTGTTTTGTCTCTTATATTTTAAAAAAGCAGACAAGTTCTGCTTTGCTTTGCTTTGTTTTGTTTTTATAACATTCCTGTACTTGCTAAAATGCAAATACTGTTATAAGCAAATGATACTGTACAAGGTTGTTTGGGTATCTTAGATCATTTGTGTTGTTATAAAAGACTACTATATATTGGGTGGCTTATAATCAACAGAAATTTATTTCTCAGAATTCTGGAGTCTGAGAAGTTTAAGATCAAGGTACCCGCTGATTTGATGTCTGTTAAGGCACACTTTCTTAAAAATGGCACTTTTTCCTTGTTTTCTCTCATAGTGAAAGAGGCTATCTAGGTCTTTCCCTTTTAATAAAAGAGATAATTTTATAATTGTCTCCTTTATAAAAGCGTTTATCACAATCATGATCTAATCTTCTCCCAAAGGCCTCCCCTCCTAATATCATCACTTTGGGGGGTTAGGATGCAACACATGAAACTGAAGGAGATACAACCATAACAATGATTTTTATATACTCTGTAGAGCTTTATTTGTTTCTCTGTTGTCTGGTGTCATGCCACAAGATTTTAAAACGTAAAAATAGTGCCCATAAAAGCCTTGGAGATCTTCTCTTCAAATTTCTTTCTGTTTCCAAAGAATCTAAAGCTTTTGGCACCAAGGTATTAATGAGCAGAGACTGGAATTTGACCTCAGTGTTCCAAGGATAATGAGAGCATCATCTTCAGTTAATAATAACATTGAACACTAATAAGGTGGGAAGAACATTTCTCTTGCCTAAAATATTCACTTCAACTGAAAAGTTGCCCTCAAATTGGAAATATACATTATTTTCTGCCTAAAATGTGAGATATTTTCTTTCATAAACACATAAAATGTCCATCAGTAAATTACATTTTTATTGCTTTCCCTGTTTTAAAACTTCTTTTGTTATGATTATTGCTATCTCACTGCTCTATGATATTGACTGTTCCACTTAACTGATTCCTTTATTGTAATTGTATTAACTGCATTTATTTTTAACTTGTTTTTTAATCTGAGGGGGAAAATATTATTGTCCACTTCTCAGTTAGTCAGAACCCCTACACATGAAAAGGTCTTTGAATAGACTTTATTTCTGGATTTCTCTTAGCTTTAATGTCAAATACAGTGAATGAAGATTTTTCTTCTCTATAAAACACATTTTCTTTGTGTATTTTTAAAAGCTATTTTAGCTCACTTTTAGGAAAACAAAAAAGTATCTTCCAATAGAATTTTCTCTTCTTCATTTAGTCATCATTAAGCCAAGTGCTAGAAGAAAGTCCTTTGTGATTTATTCATTTTGAAATCATCTTTTATTAATTAAGGTGGAAATACATTTACAGCAATCACTGGTAAATGATGTGAAAAAATATTTAGCCCACTCTTCTTGATCGTAATATATTTGTTGAAGGCTTTTCATGGTTTTTAAATTGGCATTTACAAACTTCACTTGGTTTAAGTGATGAATATTTTGCTTGATATAACAATACAAGTGTAACCTTGTGCCTTCCTGAGGCTACCACGCCCCTCCACATTTCCAGTACAGGTTCATTATTACTGTGTGCTTACTCCTTGGCTATGACAAAAGAGAAAACATGGCATTTTCTTGATATCCAGCAGAACATAAGAAAAGCATTTAGAAGGGCATTAGACATACACTGACCTGCAACTTAGCTACTTGGCATTCAACTAAATAGCCTCTTTAGATGCCCAGTATATATTTGTGCTGCTTTATTAATGTTAATTGGATCTCATCACTTTTATTTTTATTATGCAAACCCAGACTTATTGCTTGCTAGCATTCAGATATAAAGGTAGCTGGTGACACACATGATCAAGCCTTTTACCATCTTCACATATATTCCCTCAGTAGAAGGAAAATGGGTTATTGGGTCATGGGCAGGCACATCCAGTGTTGTCATGAGACATTTCCTTTAAATCTCAGAAGTGGTTGGATCGGTTGTTTGACTTTCACCTAATAAGCAATTAATCAATCATTACAACTAATTAGGGCAGCTATACCTTCAAAGGGAGTATGTTGACCTATATAGTGAGACCATTATCTTCAAACATCCATATACAGTAGTTGATAGGTTATTATTGATACTGAAAAAACTTCTGCTCATATCTGTATTGTCTTAGGCCACTCTAGCCTGCTCATGACACCTAAATCTCTAATCTCATCCAAAGGTTACAGATGCTATAAAACTGATCAATACAGTACCTATCAGGGCCAATGAGAATTAGTGGGGGCTAAAATCCTTGGTGACTTTTTGAAATGCTAAGTTATAGTCAGTAAAGAAAGATCATAAGTCTGCTCTGAGAAACTGATTCCATCTCAATTTGTCTAAAGCAGCTAGTTATCTCGGTGGAGGCAACATTTGAAACTTGAAATGTGAGATGAAAAAGGGAAGGTCTAAATCCAAAGTAGCCTATAGTTTTTATCATGAAAATTAAATATGAAAGGGTTAAAATAACGACTATATCTTACTACTTTTGAGCTTATCATTTCAATAAGCTATGTGATGCTTTTTTGTAAATATGCATTTCAAAAATTCAATGGCTTAACTGCTATATTGTAAAATCATAGTTTTTTTCTGTTACATTGAAATTGTGAAGGTTGTGAAAATTAATTATTGGTCACATCAAGTCATTTATTTTTCACCTCTTAATGTACTTGAAACTATTCAAGAACTTAAGAAGATGATTTTAGAAAATGCAAGTTTCTCCAGAATATATTTAGTGTAAAGCAGATATACAATTTTCTTCCAAATCAAATATATAGTTCTTATTGATATTAATGAATCATTGAAATCTTTGTGGCTGGGTACTTAGGCTTTTGTGTCTTGTAAAAAATAGTAAGAAATAATATAAACCCATTTTCTTGTCTTTGTTGCATAATTCCCAGTTAAATTCAGGGTAATTGCACAATACTCTGTATAGCATCCTGGGCTAAGCTGTCGGACATTAATGCAAGTGATTTCTTTTTCTTCCAACACCATTTTGTTTCATGGAGAAAAAATACTGAGCTTTTCTCACTTAATAAATAAATTAGACAATATATGAGTTCAGGAAATCATTTTGAAACTTCTTCTATTTTTTTCTGCTCAGTTTTTACAAAGATTTAGATTCTGTACTTTGATGCTTTTATACTAAAATGTTCTGTAGGCAGGGATATGAGAAATAAAACTGCACTGGGCAGTTAAGAAAATTATTTTATTCAGGCTATGGTAAAAGGGAGAAACATCCACCAAAAAGGAATGGAGCCTGGGGTTTCATAGAAATAAATTGTGAAAGTATGAGCAAAATATCTTCTGGTAGTCACAAAGAGGGGTGGAGAAAGAGTACAGATGATAAGTTCTTAGAACATACATGAGAGTCCTTGGAAATTAGCAATTTCTCATACTACAAAATACTGGGATATTTCTCAACCATTCCTGTTTTCCAAGGGCATAGAGCCCAGATAAACTTTACCATTATCAGCTCCTACACCCTTTTATTCAAAATGAGAAGGACTTCTAATTGGACAATTCATAAGTGATCATAAACCTCTAGAGCGTAGGAAAACAGTTTCTAAGAAATTGCCTGAGGCTTCTTTTGGGCTTGTGCCTGCCAAACCAGTTGGACCATTTGTTGCAACGACCTGATAGCAAAGGCCAATCGTTTTCGAGTCTTAAATAGTAAATGTCCTAAAAAAAGAATGCTTAAAATTAAAAACGAAATGCTTCAATTAAAAAATAAAAGAGTATTATATTAAATGTGTTAACAAAAACAGCCAGAAGTTAATTCTGAGAGTAAGCAGTCTCATGTATTCCAAGAGGTCAAGAGGTTGGTGAAGGAAAATCTTTCACTTACGCTCATTTTCCTCAAGCTCTCAAACTTGGATGTTGATGCTCTTGGTGATGTTGTTCACAGTTGTGGTTATTTGTCATATGAAGACATCCATGATCCAAGCATTTTGCCAGATTTTCTAAGTGGTTCAGTGTATTAGTCCATTTCACACTGCTCTAAAAAAATCCTGAGACTATGTAATTTATAAAGGAAGGAGGTTTAATTGACTCACAGTTCCACATGTCTGGAAAGGTGTCAGGAAACTTACAATCATAGCTGAAGAAGGGGAAGCAAGCACCTTCTTCAAAAGGCAGCAGGAAAAAGAAGAGCAAAGGAGAAATTTCCAAACACTTATAAAACCATCAGGTCTCATGAGAACTCACCATCATGAGAGTAAAATGGGGGAAACCACTCCCATGATCCAATTACCTTTCTCCCTTGATATGTGGGGATTACGGGTCCCTACCTCAACATATGGAGATTACAATTAAGATGAGATTTGGACTAAAGACACAGATCCAACCCATATCATTCAGACAGCAGATTGTCCAGAAAAAAAATTTTTGTGGTGATGACTCCTTTGAGGTTTATTTGAAGTCATCTGGTTTCAGTCTACAGACCTTCTTAGTTCTGGGGGAAATGGAACAGCTGCTAGGCAACCTAAAATACCAGTAAGGATCTAGATAGTCATATTTTAGTTCTCAATTATGTCATGGCAGGAGATAGGAAGAAAATGTGAAAATTTTTTTCTGTGAATATATGGAAGGAAATAAGTAATTAAAAATTTGGTAAGTATTGAAAATAAGACAGTATCATCTACTCCAATTTTCTGCATTGCAATGCTAATTCTGTATATATGTATATATTCCTTCTCATTTTTAGCCATGATTCTAAGTTTCCTGAGGCCTCCCCAGAGCCATGTGGAACTCTGAGTCAATTAAACCTTCTTCGTATATATATATATAGAATAAAATATCTTCAACATAGGTATGTGTATGTGGGTATATGTATATCCCCCATACACACACATACATACCTATGTGTAAAGATATTTTATTATTTCTCATTGGATCATGCAATTATTAAGGCTGAAGGTCCCACCATTTCTAATATGCTGGAAGCTAGAGCACCAGGAAAGCCAGTGATATAATTTAATATGACTTGGAAGGCCTGAGAAACAGGAGCTCTGGAGAAGATCAATATCTCAGCTCAAGCACTCAGGCAAGAGGGGTTCTATTCAAGTTCTCAAGGGATTGGGTGATGTCCCCTACCCACACACATTTAGGAGCGCAATCTACTTTGCTGAGTCTGCCAGTTCAAAAGTTTATCTCATTCAAAAACATCATCACAAACACACCAAGAAATAGTGTTTAACATGGGTATTTTATGTCCAAACTGATACATAATAGTTTTTTGGAGTTTTATTTGTGGGGGCAGTAGGGTGTATGTAAATTGAACCTCTACCAGAGAAGACAGAGGTAGCAAACTTGCCAGTAATCAGGAATTTATAGACATGCAAAAATAGTTTGAAGATGAAAAACAGGAATTGACAGCCTGCAAAGATGTGCATAGAAAATGCAGGCTTCTATTGAAACACAAACATTTAGTCTAATTTCATTGCCCGTTTGGTTACAGAAGGTCAGACATGAAAGCGCAGCAGGGGAGCACACCTCCCCCCTCCCCGCATACACCAGGAATGTCAGGTGACCATCAGGTGATGGTCAGGCTGATGTTAACTATCTCTCTAAAGAAAATAATTGGTCACAGCCAGCACCAGGGAAAGGTGGTCTCCTAATAAACAGACATACCTGAAACTGGTAATCACCAGCTTCCCATTTAGATCTCAGGAGGTGGGCGAGTGGGCTCAAACATGTGGATTGTGAGGCAAAATGGCAGAGTTTACCTGATATATGACCCAGGAACATTCTGACTAGCAAGGGAAGAATACTGCAAGTGAGCATGTGCACAACTCTAGTAAACACACTGTGCATACAATCTCTCCCAAGTGCTGGTAGGCCACTGTACATGCAGAGAGTCCACCCCAAGAGAAGAATCAGGGGAGAAGAAATGGAAGCCTCCACAAGCATGCCAACATATAAAAACCCAAGTCAAAAAGTCAAATTGTGCATTTGAGCTCTCAAGTTGTCAGCTTGGCCTTCCTCCAAATGTAATTTACTTCCTTTCATTCCTGCTCTAAAGCTTTTTAATAAACATTCACTCCTGCTCTGAAATTTGCCTCAGCCTCCTTTCTGCCTTATGTTCCTTAGTCGAATTGTTTCTTCTGAGGAGGCAGGAATTGAGGTTACTGCAGTCACATGCAGATTCACTGCAAGTAACAATTTGATGAAAAACACACTCAAGGAAAGATCATTTTTTTATTGCAAAATTAGGCTGCTATCATTAAATTTATTCTAGTTACTAACATAGGTACAACAAGAATGATAACTTACTATTCACATCTTCTTGCATTGCTTTGCTAGAAGTTTTCAGAAGGAAAATTAGACTGGACGTAAAAGCTTCTTGAAGATAGGAAGCCAACCTCAAATTTTTACCAGATTTTATCTGCAGTACTTCTGAATTTGGGCAAAGTTGTCTGTTGCTGAGATGTCCAAAAATATGTTAAAGTTTCTAGACATCCCAGGAGTGACTTTCCTTAGTCAACTGTAATGCTTGGAACCATTGTAAGTGATTTACCATGGCAGTTGTCCTAAGAAGGTTTTGCAAACATTACCTCTGTAAAGCCAACCTCATTTATTTAGAAGTTTTTGGTCATGTCTCATTTAATGAGCACCATTCTCAAAGATAACATTCTAGTCAAGGCTTTCGTTGTGTGAAAATACTTCAAAATCTAAGCTGTTGTAACTCATTTTTAGCCTTAAAGAAATCTGAGTATAAGGTCTGTGTTGTGTGGCAGGCATCTGTAACTTAGAAAGCTGTAATTTTTGTTTCTATGATTACAGATTAGCCTCTCCCTTATCTGCATTGTTTTGTAAAATGTTGTAAATTTCTGAAAAGCATCAGGCAAGATCCTTCTATTTTCACTGTTAATTTTCATTATAGATTAACCTCTTTTCCCTTTCATACACAAAGACTTCATGACTATCATATTGTCTTAAAATATTATGTTAAGTATACTTTTTTAAATTGGTAAAAATGTGGAAATAAAATATACAGGAAAAAATAAGTGATTAAATTGTAACTCAAGAATGAGACATATTGAGAAAATCTTGGAAATCTGTTAATTTTCTTTGTTTTCTTCCTATATAAGAACTTAACTTTTAACTTCAGAACACTGACTCCATTTCTCTGAAGTCTGTGCCTCTAGAATGACTCTTACAAGCTTTTCACTTGAATAAACTCTAAAACTTGATGTTGATCCTTTTGATTATTTCAGGTTGACATATTTGGTGACTCAGGAAGGGACCCAAAGAGAACCTTTGCCTTGACCTCCTCTGCTTCATCAATCACTGTTACTGGCAAAACTGTTCCCGTCCAACCGATTTTGCTGGATTTTGTGGGAGCTCTTGTGTTTCCACCCAGCTGATTTGCTGGATTTTGTGGCAGCTCTTGGCAGGGCCCCTCTTGGGTTCCAAATCTCCCTGGCTTGGGTGAGAGTCAGACTTTATTCAAGTGACCCAATTCCACGCTCCGTGGGGCTGGAATTTAAGCTCTGCTGTTTTAAGGTAGGAGTTTTGTTTGTTTTTTTTCTAGCGATTCTGCTGTTTGTAGGTTTGTGGTTCATTCTTCTTTGAAGTTAAGGTTTTGTTTGTCTTACTTCTAAAATTTGCAAACTTTTCTCTTATTTAAATCTGGATAAAGAGAAAGGGAGTAAATGTCTGTGGCTTAAGCAAAATTTGCGATTTGAAACTGTCCAGGTTTTAAAGCTCGGTTCATATTGGCACATTTAAATTCTTTTTTTTGAGTGTCCAAGAATATATTTAAAACACTTTAATGAGAATGTGTTAAGTCCCAAACATGAAAGAACACTGCTCTTCCTAGCCACAAGGCACCTCAGGCAACTGAGGTCATGCGGCAGTATTGGAGTTTACAGTTCATGCAAAAAAGTGTCATAGGAAATCCCTCAAAATAACATACAGGGAATTTTGCTTAAACTGGTGGAGCCACATGAAAGGTGAGCTTCCAGTGCTTTAAGCAGCCCAGAATTCCTGATGACAGGGAAGAACTGAACAAAGAGTGACACCATGGGGACCTACTCCCATAAGCAGTACATTTGATCCGAAACATCTTTCCTTTTTCACTTGTGGAATCATGTTGGGACTGAAAGCATTTAAATTTTAGACCATTTAAGATTTTGGAGTTTGGTAACTTGTATGTTTTTTTCCAAAGACAGATCTACCTACTCTCAACTCAGGCTTCTCTGAGGCAAAACAAAGAGAATAATTTTAGAATACAACAAAAGATAAAATATCTTTCTCTTCTGGAGTTTACTTCTACTCTGTATTCTCTGGTTACATACTCATAGTGGCAGGTGCATTTTACAAGTTTGACATGTTTGCCATCATTTCTTTTTGAGAATTAGCTTAGATATCTTTCTCTTACTGACCACAGTCTGGTTATCAAAATTAGCCTTACCTCCCTCTTTTCCACCTCAAAAAAACATTATGCACCATTTTTCTTCAAGTTAATTACACATTTCTCTTCCCTTCATTATAATTTTCTCCTCTCCAAATTCATCGTGTACCCTGATTGGTCAAATAACTATGTCTCCTCTCTCCTGGGTCTTCAGTTTTTCACTTTCTTTTTGGTCCTTTTTAATAGCATAGTAATTTGTTCAGATTTTTCCTCCTTAAGAAAATATACCTTCTGTATTAGTCCATTTTCACACTACCGTGAAGAACTGCCTGAGACTGGGTAATTTATAAAGAAAGAAGGTTTAATTGACTCACAGTTTTGCATGGGTTTGGAGGCCTCAGGAAACTGAGTCATGTTGGAAGTGGAAGCAGGCACATCTTACATGGCAGGCAAGAGAGAAAAGTGTGCAGGAGGAACTATCAAACACTCATAAAACCATCATATCTTGTGAGAACTCACTTCCTCTCATGTGAGAAGTCACCTACTCTCAGCATGGAAAAAACTATACCCTTGATCTAATTACCTCTTTCCCTAAACATGAGGGAAGATTTGAGATGAGCTTTGGATGGGAACACAAAGCCGAAACAAATCACTCCACCCCTGTCACCTCCCAAATCTCAGGTCTTTTTACATTTTAAAACCAATCATGCCTTTCTGGCAGTCCTCCAAGGTCTTAACTAATTCCAGCATTAACCCAAAAATCCACATCCAAAGTCTTATCTGAGACAAGGCATGTACCTTCTGCCTGTAAGCCTAGAAAACCAAAGTAAGTTAGTTATTTCCTAGATACAATGGGGGTACAGCGTGGGGTAAATGTTCCCACTCCAAAAGGGATAAACTGGCCAAAACAAGTGGCTACAGGTGTCATGCAAGTCCGTAATCCAATGAGACAGTTATTCAATTTTAAAGCTCCAAAATGTCTCCTTTAGCTATATGTCTCACATCCAGGGCACACTGATGCAAGGGGTGGCTCCAATGACCTTTGGCAGCTCCATCATAGGCTAGCGTGGTTGCCTGTGGCTTTTCCAGACCCACAGTGCAAGTTGTGGATCTGGAAATGGTTCTACAATTCTGGGGTCAGGAGTACGGTGGTCCTCTTCTCACTGCTTCCCTAGGCAGTGCTCCAGTGGAGACTCTGTGTGAGGTCTCCAACCCCACATTTCACCTTTGCACTGCCCTAGCAGAGGTTTTCCATGAGGACTTCACCCCTGCAGCAGACTTCTGCCTGGACATTCAGACATTTCCAAATATCCTCTGAAATTCAGGCAGTGATTTCTAAACTTCAATTCCTGATTTCTGTGCACCTTCAGGCCCAACACTACATGGAAGTCACCAAGACTTGGAGCTTGCACCCTCTGAAGCAACGGCCCAAGCTGTACCTTGGCCCTTTTTAACGACTGGAGCAGAAGCCGCTGAGATGCAGGGTACCAGGTCCCAAGGCTGCACAGAATAGCAGGGACCCTGGGTTTGACCCATGAAACTGTACTTATTCCTATGCCTCTGGGCCTATGATGGGAGAAGCTGCCACCAAGATCTTGGACATGCTCTGTAGACATTTCCTCCATTATCTCATTAATTAACATTTGGCTCCTTGTTACTTATGTAAATTTCTGTAGCTGGCTTGAATTTCTCACCAGCAAATATGTTTCTCTTTACTACTGTATTGTCAGGATGCAAATTTTCTAAACTTTTATGCTCTGCTTCCCATTTAAACATATGATCTAATTTCAGATCATCTCTCTCAAGCTCAAAATTCCACAATTCTCTAGAGCAGGGGCAAAATGACATTAGACTTTTTGCTGAAGCATAGCAAGAGAGACCTTTGTTCCAGTTCCCGGTAGGTTTCTCATTTCCATCTGAGATCAGTTAAGTCTGGATTTTGTTGCCCATATCATTATTAGGATTTGGGTCAAAACCATTCAACAAGTCTCTAGGAAGTTCCAAACTTTTCCACCTCATCCTGTATTCTTCTAAACCCTCCAAGCTGTTCCAACCTCTGCCTGTTACCCAGTTTCAATGTTTCTTCCAGATTTTCAGATATCTTTACAGAAGTACCCTACTTCTGGTATCAATTTAATCTATTAGTCTGTTTTCAAACTGATATAAAGAACTGCTGCAAAGAAAGGAGGTTTAATTGGTTCACAGTTCTGCATAGGTGGAGAGACCTCAGGAAATTTACAATTATGACAGAGGGGAAGCAGGCATGTCTTACATGGCAGCAAATGAGAGAGAAGATTGTATAGGAGAAACTGTCAAACACTTATATAACCATCAAATCTCACAAGAATTAACTCACTACCATGAGAACAGCTGTAATCCAATCACCTCCCTCCCTCAACACATAGGGATTACAATTCCAGCTGAGATTTGGGTGGGGACACAGAGCCAAAGTATAACACTCTCCTAATATCCTATAACACATATATCCTATTATATGTGGTATACTTTGGCATATACTTACACATATGCATTCTGTAAGGTATAGTTGTCTTTCAGTTAGACTAGCATAGTTTTATGATTATTTCTGCAACATCTGAAGTCTAGTACTAACTCTTGACTAAGGTAAGAATAATGAAGTTAGATAATAATCCATAATCTTTTGTTTGAGGCTCATATTCCCCTTGCAGTGCTCAAAGGCAATTTATCACATTGTTTTGGGATACATAGGTTGGTAGTTTATTCCTGTTGTAACTGATTATACAGCATGGTTTTGGTTACATGATCAATGGCACATAAATGAGCCCACTGGAAACTTTTGCTGAAGCACTTCTAAAATTAAAATTTCTTGAACATATTTTGGCAATGGATAATTCAGAGGTGAAGCATTTTTATTCAATTATAGGAGGGTACTGGGAAATCTTTGGGTCCACAATGCTTGCCTGTGCTTCATTTATCCTACTATAGCATATCCTTATCTTGATTAAAGTATTGTATGAGTATAGTTTACTCATACTGGTGGATGCTTGTGAGTTCTTCAAATTATATGGATGGAAACACTTATTGTACTCTGTTAACATAATGGCACCTTCTAATTCTAGGCATTATAATTCACAAAAATCCCTAGAGATGATAATATAGCTTAATTGAGGTAAGCCAAATCAGAATTAAGGGTATGTTAACAGAGAGAAAAGCTCTCTTTTTCTCTGAGATTATGAATAGAAATGGTGTATTCCTGGAATTGTTTGTAGCAGTGTTCACACCTTCACCACCCCAGTGGAATTCATTTGTATCAAAAAAGAAGGTTCATAAAATAAAATGATAAATTCTGAAGGAGAGACAATGAAAAAAAGAGACAGAGGTAGAGAAAAGCATGTAGAGAACTCTAAACTCCTAAAATTAGTTTGCTACTAAGCTCCCTTTATTTGAACAATAAATTGCCATTTATGCTTTAGCAGTTTGAGTGGTGTTTCTGTCACATTTAACCAAAACCACTTTGACTAATACATTATTTCAAAACAAAGCCATCATTTATTCATATGTTTATTCCCAGTTTTAAAATAATGTCTGGCATATTCCAGGTAAATTTCTATTTATTTATTTCCTTATTTTCATCAGGGTCTTATTCAGCTACCAGGGTGGAATGCAATGACACGATCATGGCTTACTGCAATGCTAACCCCTAGGTTCAAGTCATTTCTCCTCCTCAGCCTCCCAGGTAGCTGGGACTAATAGAGTACATCTCCACACCATATTTCGTAAATTTTAAATCCGAAAAAATTAAGATTAAAACTAAAGGATACTGAAGACTAATTTAGGTATATACATTTGTATGTCCCCAACTTCTTGAAAAAGCAGGATGAATTAAACTTGCAAGTGTCTGTCAATGCATAAGTAGATGTACTGTATTAAACTTAAAGCAATTTGAATCATGTACAGTAGAGATATCTTAATTTTATAATACAGTGTGTGTTACTCCTGAGATATAAAACTCAGGGACTGCTTTTGACACTCCTTTTCTATTTACGTTAATTTGTGTGACTAGATCTTCAATACTTCCAAGTGAAATTTTGGCTAAGTCCCCTGAGTTTCTAATAACTTTTTATTGGGTATAATATCCTCTGATAAATCATGGATATGTCTCCAAACACTAACAACACCAAATGCTGGCAAAGTTGTGGTTCAATGATAACTCTCAAGCATCGCTGGTGGAAATGCAAAATAGTGTGGCTACTTTAAAAAAACACCTTGGAATTTTTAAAATAAAAGCAAACATACTCTTACCATATAACCCAGCAATTTGGCATTTTGGTATTTGCCGAAGTGAAATGAAAAATTATTCCCCCAAAACCTGCAAACAAGTGTCTGACAGTTCTATTCATAATTGCCACAACTCGGGAGCTACCAAGATGTCCTTCCACAGGTAAATGAATAGACAGTGGTACATCCAGACAATGGAATATTATTTAGCAATAAAAATAAATGAGCTAACAATTCATGAAAACACATCAAGAAAACTTTGTTACTAAGTGAGAGAAGCCAATCTGAAAGGGCTAAATACTGTATGATTCTAATCATATGCCATACTGGTTAAGGTGAAAATATGGAGACAGTAAAATGATCAGTAGTTTCCAGAGTTTAGTAGACAAGAAGAGAGAAATGGGCTGAGTACATAGGATTTTTAGGCCAGTGAAACTACTCTGTATGATACAATAATGATTGATATATGTGATTATACATTTGTCAAAGAACCAGTGTATCTGTAATATGGTAAGTTCTCAATAAAGGTTGACTAAATTGTTATCATTAGTTGTCACTAAAATTTTTCACGTGTATCAACATAGAAGTTATCAAGTATACATTTATTTCATACATTTTATACACTTATTTCATAAAAAATCTAACTCCTAGTGTCTGTCTCTGAAAGCTGTCTGAATTGATCACAATAAACCGAAAGGAGCTTAGCAGAATGAGTGTCTTTCATAATCAGGCATTACATGGGCATCAGAGTAGGTTGATAACTCCCTGCTCTGTTCTATTTTATAAGAACAGGAGAAATTACATGGATGAAAGAGGATCAGGTAGCTTATTTTCTTCAGTTCCCCTAAATTTCTTACACTTAAGTATGGTATACGACAGACATAAGAAAAAAATCAAGGTAAACACAACATTGAAAGCATGGTATATTAAAAAAAAAAAAGTGTTCCTTATGATCAAAGCTGAAGAAAATTTTACAGACAAGAAGTATGAAAGTAAATGATCAAGTCACTTAATAAGGTTTCAAAATTTATATTGCCCAAAGGCTGAGAGACTGTAAAGCTTTCTCCCTTCCACTGATGAACAGAAAATAATTAAGTTTTCTCCTAAATAATCCCTGTTCCACATTTTAAATAACAAAATCTTCCCTTCAGCTGTATCAGCCCAACAACTTGTCCCCATTTTTTTTTCTGATTAATAAAATATTTAAGAGTTCAAACAAATGAGTATGGATCAATTTAGGAGGCAACAGTCCAAACACTTTTGATGTCATCAGTAATTTGTAAGAAATAACTTGCATGTGAAAGCTTTGGTCCTTTTCTATTTTTGCTTCATTGATAATGATCATTTTTGAAAATTCATATTTATTCATATTATCTAGAAATAAATACATGATTTATATGCACATTGATTCCTTTTCTCCCAATATTTTCCCTGTCTGGGGTGACACAGAGAGACAGATGGATAGGCCTATGTGTATAAACCAAATAGGAGAAACTCTAAAAATATGAGTCTATGAGCTTTTATACACATTGCCCGCTTTCCTTTGGAAGGAGGGAGAAAAACTGAATCTCTTTAACGGGAACAAATTCTCTTTGGGAAAAGAAGGAGAAGGGGCCCTGAGTTCTTATCTTTTGGAATGTAAATGCAATTCACTGGGAAAAGATGCATTTTACTGTTTCAATCCATGAGATACTTCCATAGTTCTGGGGTTTATCTCCCTTTGACATTTGTTTGTTTGTTTGTTCGTTTGTTTGCTTGTTTTGAGACAGAGTTTCACTCTTGTCACCCAGGCTAGAGTGCAGTGGTACTATTTTGGCTCATTGCAACTTCCGTTCCCAGGTTCAAGAGATTCTGCTGCCTCAGCTTCCTGAATAGTTAGGACTATCAGGCGTGTACCACCATGCCTGGCTAATTTTTTTGTATATTTTAGTAGAGACAAAGTTTCACCATGTTGGCCAGGCTGGTCTCGAACTCCTGATCCCAGGGGATCCGCCCTCCTCAGTCTCCCAAAGTGCTGGGATTGCAGGCATAAGCCACCGAGCCTACCCCCCCTTTGACATTTAAAAGCATACCTCCAAGAATGTAAATCCCTTATTATCTATTCAGTCATCTTTTAGGTAAAAGTCTTCTCCTTTAATTTAGGTCTGAAGTTTCTGTTTTAGTTTTGATCACAAAGCCCTAAATTCAGAAACATGAAAATGAAAATATTTTCTGTGCAGTCTTACAGATATCCTATATTGTATTCTCCTTTTAAAAAAATTCTGTTCTGTTTTCCTCTTCTCATTACAACACTTACAATTTGTTGATCAAAGTTAACTTTTCGTAGATGACTCTGGTCTTTACAAAGTTTGTATATATGTGTGTGTACACACACACACACATACATATATATAGATATAAAGCTCTGTCTTAGACTTTTTTTTCACTCTTGTGACATTAGAGAGAAAAGGAAGTGAAAATATCAATTTAAATAGAAAACAATGTTAGTAAAAGTGGACTATGGATGAAATAAGGCATCTGAAGATCATGTGGTCTCAAAACTTCATTTGACAAATAAATGATAGAAATGAAGGTGCAGGGGTAAAGTATTAGGTTAGTGCAAAAGTAAAGGTGATTTTCACCATTACTTTTAATGGCAAAAACCACCATTACTTTTGCATCAACCTAATAACTTGTCTAATGTTACCTTTTGGATGAAAATCTAGCCTACATTTGAATTGTGAGGTTTTTGGTTTTTGTGTCATCCTTACACACAAGATCTTTAATCCCAGAGACTATCTATCTCTACAGCAGTCTCCAATTCAAAACACCCCACGTTTCAGACATAAAGCTTAGAGGTTATAAAATGTTGGAAAGTTTACCTCCAAGTATCTAAAATATGTGATAAGGTACTACATCATTAGCTAACAACATGGTCACTGCTCCAGTGACCTGAAAGCCTAGTACTCTCTTTCACTAGATAGGCATCATGAACCCACATGGGCACTGTGCTTAATGCAACTTTTCCCGTGGCCACTCATAGGTGATTTTGTCCCAGGTGGTACCCACAGGACAGTGTACACTATAGTAATTGTAATATCTCCCTCCATATATGAATTCTCCACACACCAAACCTCTCCCTACACTAAGATACTAACATTAATTATAATATTAATGATTACTTCTGACATGTTAAGCATGCCTTGAGAACTCTATGTGCATTAACTTATTTTAACACTCTTAATAACTCTATCATTATTCCAATTTAGAGATGAGTCTCAAAGAGATTGAATCACTTTGTTGATTTGTGAGTTGGTTAATCCCAGCATTAACCAACTCACAATCACTGAGTTGGTTAATGCCGTAATTAGGTTTCAGTCCCGGATATCTGGCTCCAGAGACCACATTATTCATCATTATGCCATACTGACCTTCACTAAACACAATCCTCAAGTAATTTTGGAAAATTGCATTATAGTGATTCATATCACTTGGCGTAGGACAACCTTAGAAGAATTTAATGTCAAAGATTTTCACAAACAGTAATTTCCCAATGTAACATTTGTAGTTTCTAAACTGGCCATTGCCTTTATTTTTACCTGCTGGTAAAATGGCACGCATTCACAGGAAGTCATTTCTCTGGGGAAAGGACGCAAAAAAATTCAATCCATTAGGGTCGCATTTTAAGAAAATATGTGTTTGCTTGTTTTTCCCACTTTTCCCACCATAATGAATATTTTATTTAAACAATGTATGGATCACTTTCATAATGTTAATATCTGTTGAATCATTAAATTCTATAATGTATATAAGAAGATTATCTACCAACATTCGAAATGGTACTGTACAAGGTGTGTACACAGAGATGACAACCTCATCATAGTGACTGGGACTCTTTAATTTTTATGACACAACCGAATTTTTAAGGAAATTTCCCACAGCATACTGTTTTTTGAGACATTTTTACACAAAATTATCAAAGTTTTCTGAGTGCAAAAATATTCACTTGTCCATCCATTAGCTTATTTTACTCAAAAATATGTATTGATTGTCTCCTATGTATGAGCATGGTCCTGGAAATACAATACTAAACAAGACAGACAACATCTCTGCCATCATGAAGCCTACACAGTGAGTTAGTGTAGGAAGAGCAAAAGAATGTTTCCTGAGGGAAATAAAAAAAAAATTCAAAAATAAAAAAGATAAAGTATCATACTACATTCAGAGGCAAGTCAATAAATTCTATAACATACTAACAAAGAAAAAATATGACATATGTTCTCCAGCGACGGACAAATCTAACTGTTGATAACACCGTAACAAGTGGATTATCACATGTATTTTCCAACAGTTTGATCTTGAAGGGCTTAGCATTTGGGATTACCCTACATTTTGATTCCAGCATGCACACCTTCCATATATATCATTAGCATATTATGGCAGTCTCAAACTATGTACTGATTTAGCAAGGAGAGAAAAATATGTAAAAGACTAAGAGAGAGGAAGAAAGGGTGAGGAAGTAAGGAGTGAGTGAAATTCTTGATCTCCTAGATCTCCAGGCTTGATGAGTAGAAATGTCTCTGGCCATCCTAAAACTTAATTCAGCATTCCCTACTCCAGTTTACTTCATAGGTGTCTGGTCAACCCAGGCATTGCAATGTCTCTCTTCACTTCTCCTTAAAAGTGTCTGTACATTTTTGTCTAAAGTCAAGGCATGTTTTTGTTACCCTTACAGCAGGTGGGGCCCTGTCTGCCTGAATTTCCTTTTCTATAAACCCTCAATGTGCAGCTAGCCTTTTTATACAGAAGATGACTTCGTTACTTATGATGGCATAGTCTAGAAGAATATTGGTGGCATAGTTTGGAAGGATATTGTTTTCTATACTGACTTTCATTTATGGGCAAAATTATTTGAAGGCTAGAACTGTTATTCTGGTTTTATATCTTGGGGGAAAAATAAAAGGACCCAGTAAGGACAGACAAAATTCTTAACCATCAAATATGTGTGTGTTTATATACACATTTAGATTTATATATAAAAAGTTTGAAAATACTTTATGTATATGATGACACATAGAATGAATATATATCACTTTATTAGATGAAGAAAAATGAGTGAGATTTCTTTGTTTTACAGAAAAAAAGACCTACTTTATTAATACTTTCTGAGCACTGTTGGTATTTTAAAAATCTGCCTTTGCAGTGAAAGAGTATCTTGCCTTGTGTAAGACCTTTTTTTTTCAATTGGTCAATCTGTTTAACAATTGAGTTACAGGTGAAGTGTATATTAGAACACAGAGAAAGATTGAGACCAGTAAAATCACAAAGTCTTTTAAAAACATATAGAGACTGAAGCTTTCTGCATCATAAGACATCAAAATTTTAGAGTAATGGCGTTTTTATTTGTGTTTTGGTATGATCATCTCTTCAATAACGAATTTTAAACGTTTTTCTTGAAAGAATTTCAAATTTTCAGAAGAATTATATGAATAGTACAAAAAGATTCACATATCCTTCACCCAGATAAATTCAACAAGTGTTAACATTTTGCCACATTTGTGCTCACTCTCTCTTTCTGATAGTCTTTTACAATACTGACATTTTTAAGAGTTATAGAAAGGTTGTTTTGTGAAATGTCCTACAATTTGATTTGAATTTATCTCTAACATTTCATCATTATGAGATTTAGGTAATGCATTCTGGGCAGAGATGCTACTCCTGACTTTTCATTCCCTCTCCCTGTTATCTCTCTGTACACACAAATATATGTTAGTGAGTTAGTTGCAGACAGCATGTCACTTTATCTATAATTATAAATTTTTCTAATATATAAACAGAATTTAAAGACATGCTTTTATGTAATTATAGACATTTAACATTTGTACAATAATATTATGTAGTATTTAATTTCTGTAGTTGTCTCAATAACGTTCTTTATGGCAAATTTCACCTGATCTAGGATTCAATACAGCATCACAAATTGTACTTAGTTGTATTGTCTCATAAAAAATGATGGTAAGAAAAAAATAATAATTGAAAAACTGAAAAAAATAATTTCTGAGTACATATAGATAAAAAAATAAAAAGGAAGGGGAGGTCTTTATTACATTATAATTTCAATAAATAAATATTAATATAGAACAGAGTTGGAACATCATTTGTGACAGTGATAATAATAATTGATTCAGGCAAGAATTTTCAATGGTTACTAAACATACTGGGAAAATTTGAAGAACATGATATTAAAGAGTCTATATTCCCCATAGTTTACATATTATTTACAAAGAAAAATGGCAATATTCGAGTATAAAAACTGGTGAACATATTTAACCAAGTAACCAAAGTTAACCACACCAACAAATTGACAAGATGTGCATTTTAAATGTGATGAAACTAAGGGCACATCACCGTCATTTATTCCTATTAAATATAGATAAAATCAGACTCTAGTTATGAGAAAATACATGTAGGTATTGCCCTAGGAGTAAAAAAATATTATAAACAAGACAGTCAAAAGCTTAGCTCGAATGGAGCCCGCATTCTGCTGACTGTGGGAAAAATGGAGAAAAGTTGCTTGAGGAAAATAAAAATGAAATTAAAAATTTAAAAATCAAAGTCTGGTATTACAGAGTCAAGTCCATAAAGTTGGATACCATACTAACAACAACAGCAATAAACAACAAGAGCAAAACAGTAGTGAGAGGTATTCTGTATTGGTGTACAAGTGACGGCCGATAATAATAAACTTGACAGACCCGAGGTAAAGGACATTCTTCAAAATCATGGCATGCAATCTTCAAAAATGTCAATATCATGGAAAATGACAAAGGCTGAGAGTTTTCCTCCTTGCTATATCAAATTTAGTTATAACGACAATGCTCAAAAAGTTCAAGTAGAAAGAAATTCATAATACGTAAAACTTTCTTAGATAACTGTTTGATAGCTATTAACTATTTTGATTAAAGTAGATGTACATTGAGTATGCAATTCAATATTAAGGTTTTGATGTCATTATAAATGTGTTCCCAGTCTATTCTGTTTTGTAATAATATTTTATGAACTATTTAATGGATTATAATCCTAGTGATCTTAACTTGCTTAACAAAATTTCCAGTAAAAATGAATTGATTTTCCCATTCTATTTATAAAAATATCCTAATAGTAAATTATAAGAGGTGAGAAATGATGGGATGTTTATTAAGGGTTATTTGTGTTTAAAATATAAATATTTACATTTATTAGAAATATAGCTATATTTGTAAAAATCAGATTAATAACCACATAATAAAATGGCATTTCAATTCAGAATACTAGTTCATAAAATAAAGCAATACATATTTTTACAAATTTGTATAATTGCCAAATGCCATATAAGTCAAAGTTAAAAGACTATGTGAGTCAAAGTATTTTATAGCCCTTTTCCCTAGTGTTGAAGTTTTTAAATTTTATGAACTAATTTTCAGCTCAAAGAATGGATAAATACTCCATGTATTTTATATTACCAAAGTATAATAACAAAATACTATTTACATTTTGATACAAAGTTTCCACTTCCAAGAATTTAATCAAAATTAATGTTACATAGGGGTTGCACCGCTATTGAGGAAGCTTTTAACCAAAAATAACATTACATGGAGGGGATACCACTATTGAGGGCACATTTTGGAAATTGTTAGAATCAATTTTGGTTGACACATAATTGGTATGGCTATAGAAATTTCAAATAATGTTACCAAATGTTCATGTGAGTGTAAAAGCAATTCATACAATTTGAACTTCAGAACTTTATCCAGTGTCAACTATAATTTTGGAAACTCTTGTCACCAACAGCATTGCTGCTCGTAGTGCTAACATATACACTCCCACACACATACATATTTCTGTCATTTTTTCATTTAAAGTTATTGAATACATAATCATTTCACATATTCAAGCAAGCATTTGAAAATCCAATAATGTCTTTAGTGCAGGGATTGGCAAGCTTAGACCCTGGACAAACTCATGCCTGTCATTTGAATTTGCAGATCAAGTTTTATTGGAATAAAGCTATGCCCATTTATTACCTATCGTCTATGACTTTCTTTTGTACTGTGATGCTAGAGTTGAGTAGCTGCCGCAGAGATTATTACTGGCAAAGCCAAAAATATTTAGCGTCTGGCACGTTACATAAAAAGGTTGTATACCGATGTTTTAGTGTATCATGCTGAAGCATTTATATATACTTAGATAAATTTAAGTAAAATTTTTATTCACTTTTTTTATTACAGTGTGATATATTGATTTTTTAATTATGTAATTTGCCTACAGTATGTGTGATTTTTAGTTTAGGATAGGAAGAAAGGCATTACAAAATACATGCCACATAAGAAAGTTTGAGGACTTGATAAAACTGTAAGCAAGTACCCTAAAGAAAGAGTCAGAGATAAGCCTTTTCATGCAGTTGATTGTTTTCTTTGCTGCACAGAAGGTTTTAAGTTTGATATAGTTGGCATTAATTCCTCTTTAAACGGTTAGTAGAATTCTGTAATGAAGCCATCTGTTCCTGGGTTTTTCTTTCTTGAGAGTTTTTTGATTATTGATTCAATATCCTAATTATAGATCTGCATATATTTTCTATTTTTTTCATGATTCAGCCCTGGTAGGTTAAATATTTCTAGGAATTTATCGCTTCTAGGTTACCTACTTTGTTAGCATTTAGCACTATAAACTTTCCCATTAGTATTGCTTTTGTTGCATTCCATATGTTTTGATATGCTGTGTTCTTGTTTTCATTTATGTGTAGATATTTTAAACGTATCTTGTGATTTACTCTTGAACCTGTTAGACATTTAAGAAGGTCATGTTATTAAGTTTCCATGCATTTGTGATCCTTATTGTTTTCCTATTACAATCAGTTTCTAGTTTCATTCTATTGTAGTTGGAAAAGATATTTCATATAATTTTAATCTTCTTCAATATAAGACATTTCTGTGAGCTAATATGTCATCTATCCTGCAGAATGTTATGTACACACTTGAGAATATGTATTCTTTCTTTTCTTTTTTTTTTTTTGAGACGGAGTCTCGCTCTGTTGCCAGGCTGGAGTGCAGTAGCCCGATCTCGGCTCACTGCAACCTCTGCCTCCCGGGTTCAAGCAATTCGAGGAGAAAATATATTCTTATGTCAAGTGTTCTACATATGTCCATTCAGTCTAATTGGCCTAAAATATTGTTCATATCCTCTGATTCTTTATTGGTATTCTTGTTGATATATCCATTATTGAAATTGGGGTATTGAAGTCTACTACCATAATTGTATTGCTATCTATTTCTCCCTTCAATTATGTCAATATTTGGTTCATATATCTAGTACCTCTGATATGAGGTGAATACACACAAATAGACACACACACATATATTTATACACACTAATGGTCAACTTACTAGGCCAATTTAACAATTTTATATATAAATGTAGATGAAGTTGACCATTTTATCATTATGTAATGTACTTTTCATCTTTTTTGATAATTTTTACTTAAAATCTATTTTATCTAATTATAGCTCACACCTTTTCCCTTTTGGTTACCACATTTTTTTAAATTAACTTTTATTTAAGTTCAGGGGTACATGTGCAGCTTTGTTATACAGGTAAATGTGTGTTATGGGAGTTTATTATACAGATTACTTTATTCCCCCAGCATTAAGCATAGTACCCATTAGTTATTTTTCCTGATCTGCTCCTTTCTCCCACCCACCACCATCTGATAGGCTCCAGAGGGTGGAGGGTGTACATGATCATTCTCAGCTTTGGGCTTGCCTGTGGTACTACAGTCTTTTAACTGGCATCTGGAGTTGTCATAGATGTTTGTATCTGTACATGAGAGTTAACTCAGTCTCTTTATGGGAAAATGTGTGCTGGGACTTCCTAATTTGCCATCTTGCTGATTACACTCCTCCTACCTGATACACTTTTAAACTTGCAATACCATTGGTGATACACCAGAGCACACATTTTCTCTTACTCATGATACATACTCTCCATTCTAATGCCCACTGATAGGCTCCAGACAGTGGAGGGTGGGAGAAAGAAGCAGATCAGGAAAAATGGCGAGAAAATTCTCACTTGTAAGTGGGAGTTAAATGATGAGAACACGTGAACACATAGAGGATAACAACACCTCTTTTGTTTTTACACCTCTGGCTTAATAATTTTAAATTACCTGTCTTTGAGTTCACTGTTTCTTTCTTCTGCTTGATCAAGTGTGCTGTTGATCTCTTCCAGTAAAAATTTCCATTTGGTTATTACATTCTGTTTTAGAATTTCTGTTTGGTTCTTTATTTAAAGTTTCTGGTATTGTCTGAACATTTGTATATCCTCAACATTTATATGCTGAAGTCCTAACCCCTAATGTGATGGTATCAGGAGGTTGGGGGATTTTAGGGAGGTGATTAGATCATGAAGGTAAAAGCCTTGTCATTGCAATCATTGCCTTTATAAAAGAGACTATGGAGAGCGAGCCAGCCCCTTTCACCATTTAAGAACACCGCTAGAGGGCGTCATCTATAAGGAAGTGAGCTCCAATCACACACCACTGATGCCTAGATCTTGGAATTTCCAGCCTCCAGAGCTATGAGAAATAAATTTCTATTGTTTACAAGATACCTAGTCAATGGTATTTTGTTACAGAGGCCCACACAAATTAAGACAGTTTCTATTTCCTTATTGATATTCACATTTTATTTGTGCATTGGTACTCTGGTATTGTGTAGTTTTCTATCTGTATTCTCTTTCAGATCACTGATACATTATTTCAAATGCTTTGCCAGGTAATCTATTTCTCTGGGATTGGTTTTGGACTTTTGTTTTTTGCCTGTGTGATCATGTTCCTCCAGTTTTTATTTGTTGGTTAGTTGGTTGGTTTTTTTGCCTTGTGATTTTTATTTTTGCCAATTTTTATGCATTTGAAAATAATAGCCATGTCTTCCAGTCTTTATGGATTGGCTTTATACAGTATAAGACCCTCAACAATTATTTGGCTAGACATTCTGGGGAGTTCTGAAAATTTTTTTGAGAGATATGGCTTCTCTGAGCTTTTGCTTGTAATTTTCAGCTTACAGAATCTTTTTTGAGGGCTCATAATCTCTTATTCCATCTGGTGTCTGTCTGGAGGACTTTAATTACTCTGGTGCTATGGTTGCAAGCTACCCTGCTCTCCTTTGTTCTCAGAGCCCCACAGGTTTCCAAATTATGCTAGATTCTTATCAGTGCCCAAATCAGATAAGGCATAACAGTTTCTTCAGCCGCTCTCCAAAATACTGAAACATCAAATTCATGTTCCGCTCTTCTCCCTCCCTCCTGTCAGAGGAACTATGAGTCTTGTACCTTTTCCCAATCATAGCAAGCCATGCTGGCCTCCATCTGTGGAACTTCAGGCATCCCTTCAACTGCTCTCCCTTGCTTTAGCATCTCCCTGGCATCCAAACTATGTAGGTTCTGTTAGCATTCTGAGACAGGTGAGACAGACAACAGTGCTTTGGGTAGCCCTTCTTAAAGTGGGGATATTGGATACACATTTCACTCTTCTTTTTTCTAAGGGAAGAGCAGTTTGCTGATCTGAGCAGTGGGAGGTTGGGAAACGGGCAATCATTGATAAAGGGAAAAGACTTTTCTTCCCCATTTCAATGTGGCGGTTCTCAGCCTTGGGCTTGCCTGCAGTACTACAGTCTTTTAACTGGTTTCTGGAGTTGTCATAGATGTTTTTGTCTGTACATGATTGTTAACTCAGTGTCTTTATGGGAAATGTGTGCTGGCACTTCCTAATTTGCTGTCTTGCTGATTTCACCCCTCCTACCTAATATACTTTTAAACTTGCAATGCCATTGGTGATACACCAGAGCACACACTTTCTCTCACTCATGATATATACTCTCCATTCTAAAGCCCAGGTGATAGAAATATAGGGAAGTTTATTTTCTTCTCCTTTTTGTATTTTCTCTCTAGATTATTTGTTAATTTTGCAAACAAAAAGCTATTATTTTCTATATCTGACATTATGTCAGATGTCAAACTGAATTTCTGATCTTCCCTTTCCTCCCAACCAAAAAACAACAAACAAAACCTCCTGCACTCAAAGCATTTCTTTATACGTTCACTTATATGTAATTTCATACTTCCAGTTCCACAAATCAGAAAGCTCAAAGCTGTTCTTGTAATATCTACTTCATTTATACTCCATATCTTATCTATTGAGAAATTCTGCTAACTTTATATTTAAAATATATATGCAATACAACCAATACACATCACCTCCACTGCTACCATCCAGGCCCAAACAAACAGCATCAACTCTAGCTTTGATCTGGGGAATAAACACCAAACAGTATTCTTTGAAGCTATCCTTGCTCACCTTAAGACAAGGAAGCCATACAGAAAAATTTTATTAATTGAAATAGGGTCTATAGCTTCTTTTTCCAAAATCCTCTAATGACTGAATTCACAGTGAAAGTCAAAGTCTTTACAAAGTTCTCCAAGCCCGACATGATTTAGACATTTTCCTTTCTTAATTTTCATCTTCCTATACTCTAACCTTCTTCCTCTTCCTGTTCCTTGACCATGTCAGCACATATTCTTTGTCAGAAATTTGATTCTATGTGTTCTCTCTGCTGAGATGTTCTTCCCCCGTATAACTCATTGGTTAACTCCCTTACCTCCTTCAAACCTTTATGCACATCTCTCCTTCTAAAGAAGTGTGATACACATCGTCCTGTGTCATATACAAACTCCTCTCTACTCAGGCCTCCTAATCTCTATTAACTTGATCAATATTTTCTTCATTTCACAGTTAATCATAATCAACTTATATTATTGGCACTAATGAAAAGATGAAGTGGCACATTTTATGTGGAATCCTACCATAAACTTTGGATTTAATTGCATTATTTAAAAATAAGATTGACATTGTTAATGGTATTTTATTTTGATTAACAATAAATGTGTTTGCAGCAATTGGATGCATCACACCTAATAATGAGAAGAAGCATACCTGAATCTGCTGCAGAAGAGTATATGCATGAGCCAATCAGAAAAGATATAATCTTTAAACAATCAAGTAACTGATATGCTAGTGGCTACAGGGGGAAAAGACTCCCGTTATAGAAAAATACCAGTGGATAGTTTACAATACTTTCTCTGTCAATCATCCATACATAAATATTTAAGTTTTTATATATCCGATAAAATCTTCTAACCAATTATCTATATATTGAATAGCTGTACCTCACAGATACTCCCATTCTGATTCATGTTATAATGAATTGATGTGTGACATTTTCTAAGAGAAAGAAAACAGATAGGTAGCAAATATCTGTAACATTCATTATTCCGATAATTTATCCAACAAATCCATTGAGTACTTAGTATGTGATAGATTGTGGGATTGGAACTGGAACTACTGGAACAAATGACATCTGTTCAGTTAGGGAGCTCATGTGTGAGCAGGGGAGAGACCTATGCAAAACTGGTCCTAATGCAGCAAAGCATTCTACGTAAAGAAAATGACTAATGAGGTCAGGGAGCCAAAAGTGGATAAATGATAGAAAAAATGTTGTAGGTTTATAAGCATTTTAAATCTTCCCACAAGATCTCAGGTACAGCAATGAGTATCAATATCTAGATGTGTGTCATCTATCATAATCATCTTTTATTTTCCCTTAGGTCAGAGTGTTTGAGTATATACTAGTTTATTTTTACTATCTCATAACTATTAAAGAGAATGAATGTCATTTACTCAACAAGAGGTACTGATCACAGTAGAAGAGAGTGTTAATCGTACCTAGGAAGAAAATGCAGGATGAAATGTCCAGTGTTGTTAACTAAAAAAAATCAATAGAACTCTCTTCTCCTAGAATTGTGGGACGTTGGCTATTTGTGTCACTGCATGTGGTTTCCATAGCCTGAATACTTTGCTGAACCCTGAGTACCACACACTTAAGATGATAGCCTTGTATATACTCCGTCAAAAATTTCAGTTTCAATATCTGGTTTACTTAGAAGCTTCATATTACTGCTAGTGTGATAAGATGGGAAACTCAAAATGGCATATGGTAGAACATTTATGCTTTCTTAAGAGTATCTGTAAAATGTGATTTATAAGAGTATATTATGGAAAGTATGGATGAGGGGATTTCATTTGATAGATTTTTTTTTATTATACTCTAAGTTCTGGGGTACATGTGCAGAATGTGCAGGTTTGCTACATAGGCATACACATGCCATGGTAGTTAAGAAACCAAATTATTCACTTTGAACACTATCTATGATGGATACTTTCTCACAATTGAGTTTAAGAACAAAAACAAAAATACATCAAGTTAACAGGTAAAGAAAAATTTGAAACAAAATAATTTCTTTTGAAAGGCAGGTTACTGTAACTTCAAATATTTATTCTTGTAAAACAATAGAGGCAATAATACCCTGTCTGTCCTCCAACATTTAGAACTGAGTTCTCTAATATCTAATTTTGGGTTTAACTCTGAAATTCTCTGACCTCGCATAAACTTTCACATAGACCAAAAAAAGCAATTTTCCTTTTTCTTTGTCTTTTTTGAATGACCTTTAAACTAAGAATGCAAATAAGATTTCAGAGGCAACCCATTGCGTGGTAATCAGCATATGGATTCTAATGTAATATTTAATGTTCCCATAATGTGAATAATTTTTAAAAGAAATATTAAAGTACTAATTATTCAAAAATGTGACACATAAATTACTAATTATAAAACAAAGAGGTCATCTCATGTATCGGGTCCCCTAGCCTTTTGATTATGTTTTAGAACCAGTACGTTAAATTCTGAAAGATCTGCATTTTCTGAGAAGTTTCTAATGGCTTTAAATGATCGTTGGAGCTTTATACAAGCTTTTTGTTTTAAGGTAGCAATTAAAACTCCCCAATTATATCATCAGCATGCAGCCCACCTATATAGTCAGAACACTTTCTATCCTAGATATGACAAGAGACAATAGTTAAAAAAAAATCAAATCAAAAAGGGTCAGAAGGCCTTTAATGGAGAGTACTCGCAGCATATTAAATCCTGTCCTTAACATAGGCTTGTTCTACATTTAAATAGGATTTTTTTAAAGCTTGTGTTCAATATTAAAATGACATTGCAATAGTTCTCCACTGAAAAAAAAAGTTAATGCCTTTTAATTTTAAAGAGTCTTATTTGCCAAAACATCTATAGGATTTCAGCCCCAAATGTTTTTCTTGGTTTATTTTTGTTTTTATTTTTCCCCTCTATGAATAGTGTATCATCTTTAATTAGATTAAACCCTGTACTACTAACAATATTGCTATATATTAAAGCAAATAATTTACAATTTATGACAGTTCTTTCCAAACAAGCTCCTAACAAAATCTCCTTCTTGTCCATATATATAGTTTCAATCATATATGATCATCTATTCAATCATATATATGATAAAATCATATGTATGTATATGATTAAATTAAAAGGTAAATCTTCCTTCTTAAAGCACTTTTATGTTTGTTATTTATTCATGAGGGCTTATGACAGTATGAAAGTTTTCTTCATTTTTTTGATAATTTCATAAATAAATGAATTCATCTGTATTCATCCTTTATAATCCATTATATATTGAAACTTTTTAAAACATATTTCAACACAAGATAAGTTTGCTTAATAATTTTAAGAGGTTGGTTTTATTAGATGTATTAATATAGTGACTAAAATAATGACAGACTGGTCTTAGCTGTGATTGAATTTTCATAGGAGCACAAAAAGTAGATGCTGAAACTTTAAAGTAAATATGAGTTTATCATTCTACTTTGTTACATTGATTTAAATGTATATTTCTACCTCATTCTGTCACCCAATAAAAATTGTCATGAGTTGTAGGTAAAAGATCATCTTGCTTTCTGCTTCAGACAAAAATTTTTGTGAAAAGCCATTTAGCATAAGTTAATTTGCTGTAATTGAATGAAATGGATATAACAGAGTTTTCTTGCAAAACCTAATAAAATCAATAAAATAAAAATAAAATTACTGAGATTAATGATCTGGAAAATATTTTGTTTGAATGAGATAATTCTTTCAACTGCATTCTTCCTTATATATTTTATTGCTTTCTAGTGGATTAATGTTTTTCTTACAGCATGGATTTTATCCGGGTATGGTAGTATTATCTAAATGGTGGAAAGAAGAGGGTCGTAAATGTGATCATCTGAAATAAAAACACATGTAGTGTTGTCACGTGAAAGTGTCCAGTTTTGACTAAGTAAGTAAATAGTAAGACATTTTAGAAAGCTTAATAGTCAAAGACTTCTTCAGTGGTTCATCATATCAACAGATTTTTTCAGCATAGAACTCAAACATGTGTGCAAGAATTCTGTAGGGCAGTACTCCAAGTCAGCAACTATTGTAGGAAGGGAAGTAAGGCTTAATTCTGTACCACTTCCTATCAAATGTTTAAATAATTCTTTTATTTAATACTTTATTAGTTTAACTTTACCTCCTTTAACTTTGAAATAGCTTCCTTCTAAATTATTTCTTGTCCATATATGTCTCGAACATGAAAAGTATGAATTTAGGTATAATTTCCAACCTATTATTTTAGTCATATAGCAAAGAGTTGTATAATACCGGCCTAAGACATGAGCTAGAAACTCTCCTAGGCACTGAAGACATGACCTGGCTTTAAGATCTTACATTTTTGTGAGTGATTGATGACACATAAGGGAATAAATAAAAACAGTATAGCATATGCCTTAAAATATACTGAGACAAAAGCAAGCAAATCAGGAATAGTGGATAGAGAATAACAACAGCAGTGGGAAGATTTGAACTATTCTAAGATTAAAGAAGACTTATTTTAGGAGATAACATTCGGCCAGAAATGAAATGAAATAAGAAATAAAATAGAAGACAAATATAAAAAAATTAAAACAAAAACAAATGGAAAAAAAAGAATTCTAAGAAAAACAAAAATCAAAGACAAAAACCAAAAGTTTTTTAAATTTAGCATGTTTGAGAAACAGAAGAAAGAATAGGCACAGGTGAGAGGGGAATGGGCAAGGGGATAAGAAGAGACTCATTGTTTAGCAATGTTCAGAAGATTGGATCCAGGTAGGGAAATAACAGCAAATAAATTCCGGAATTTGAATTGAATAGGACAGTGGGGTGTGTGTGTGTGTGTGTGTGTGTGTGTGTGTGTGTGTGTGTGTAAGTTCTGGCCAGGTTAAATTTAAATTATTTATTAGTTATCCAAGTGACATGACATATTAAGAAGTCAGAAAATCTCAGTCTTGTCATGGTTTCACCAATCTGAATCTAAGTAGTTTAAATAAAATTAAATGAGTTGCAAGAAAAAAAAAGATCATTATATTCGATTAGAGCAGAATGTTTTTACAAATTGAAAGTAAACCTATTTTGCTCTACTCCCAAATGAACCAATAGGTCTTGGGAATTCCTCATTGATACTACAATCATGAGGGGGTTTTAAACATTGTGATTTCATTATTTTGTTTTGCAGCCTTTTAAAGTAATTAATTTTGTGTCATTTTATGAATAATTGTCTTCTTTCTGTGTACCCAGCCAGTATTGTATTTATCTGAGAGTTGGCTACTTAGACTCTTTTATTTCCCTTCTAAGTGAATGTGAAAGACATCTGTTTTCATAGTCTACATTTTTCATTTTGAAATATGATATGTAATTTTCCCCAAAGTGAGAAATAATATTTTTCTTTTGTATAAAAAAGAGAATTCTGTAAACAATATCACAGTGTTTTGCAATTAATTTATGAGTATATTGCTGGGCATTTCCACTCTTCTTTTGAAAATGAAGGTCAAGTCAAATTTTATTGAAATTAAGTACAAAATACTGTTCTTTATTATAGATCATACAGTAAAAGTGCTAAATAATTGCAATGTGCATTGTATTAACTAAGAAAATGTTTGTGGTGATCCAGATACAACTGTGTGTTCCCTTTTTAGCCAATCTCTATTTATATCTTTACACTGTGTGTTAATACATTCACACACACGCACACATATTTTTTTTTCTAAAGAAGAACATTGGTGAGAAAACTCTAAAAATCAAATCTAGGATGATTCTTTTGTTTTGCATCCCACAAGATATGTGACCTTGGGCAAGTTATGTAACCTCTGTGAAACTTATTTGCACAACGGAGTGATGAAAAACAATGTATGCCTGTACTATTGCAAAACAATTAACAATTAAATCACTCAAAAGAATAAAATATTGATGAGATTATGCACAGTGTGAGAGATAAATCATTCAATTATTCAGTATATAATATTGAGTATTTATAATATTTCAATGCATAGGTTAGGCATCTAATTCTAGCAAAGAACAAATGAGACAAAAGGTCTGCCTCATGGTCCTTGTATTCTATAAGTGGGAGAAAACAAACAAAAGAAGAAATAAGCACCATATCAGATGGTGATGAATGTCAGGAGAGAAAATAAAGTATGAGAAGGGAGAGGGGCAGCATGGGACAGTTGATTGCTAATTCAAGTTTAACAGTGCAGTCTGGAAAGCCTCACAGGTAAGACAACATGTGAGCAGAGACCTGATGGAAGTGAGGAAATAAACCGTGCAAAGACCCCTGAGCAGGGAAGCACATCTACAATTTAAAGGAACACAGCAGAAACCAGGGATGCTAGGAAAAAGCCAGTGAGGATACAGTCGGGGGAGATGAAGCTGGAGCTACAGAAAATACAAGGCTCTGAGAAGTTTATTGTGAAGACGTGCGCTTTAGCTCTGAATGAATTGGTAATCAATATGGGGGTTAGAGAAGGTGTGACCTAGTCTCTCTTTCATTTTAAAAGGATCTCTCTGGCATCTGTATGGAAAATGGATTCCACAGGGACAAGTGTAAAGGCAGGAGAGCAGATTATGCAAGGCATTGCTAGTTGACTCGTCATTGAGACTTAGAAAATGATTTTAAACAATAAAAGTCAATTATGTTATGCAACAACTACTCTATTAAAAGCATGTTTTTTCTACAATAAGTAAACATCGGTATTGGTGTAGGAATAGAGAAATTCAGAATAGGGAGTATAAAAATAGACAAATATTTAATTGATTTTAGGAAAAGGCATCAATTCTATAGAGATGGAAAATATTTTTTGAAAACATTGTTAGAACAATTGAATATCTGTATATTAAAAAAAAAAAAAGAACAAAACAAAACAAAGCCATGGTGATTATCTCACTTCATGTACAAGTTGAGATGGGACGTAAAACTAAAAGCAAAACCCAAAATCTTAAAGCTTTTAGAAAGAATTGCAACATAGTTCTTCACCAGTCTCTTCTGTTCTTGCATGTTTTAGGAACAGAGGCAATGAAAATCTGTTGTTTCAAACCATCTTTTAAAAATATTTATATAATAGTCCGGGCATGGTGGCTCATACCTGTGATTCCAGGACTTTAGGATGTGAGGGTGCGGGGGGTTGGGGGGGCGGATCCCCTGAGGTCATTTTGTGGTTCTTGTGTTCTAGTGGGAGGAAACAAACAAAGTGGGAGGAAAACAAAAAAGTGGGAGTTTGAGACTAGCCTGACCAACATGGTGAACCCGTCTCCACTAAAAATACAATAATTATTTGGCCGTGGTGCTAAGCTCCTGTAATTCCAGCTACTCAAGAGGCTAAGGCAGGAGAATCACTTGAACCCAGGAGGTAGAGGTTGCAGTGAGTGGAGATCGCACCACCGCACTCCAGCCTGAGCGACAGAGTGAGACTCTGTCTCAAAAAAAAAAAAAAAAGCTATATACATATATATATATATATACACACATATGTATACCGTATTTTATATAGAGATATAGAGAGATATATGTATAGATATAGAGATACATAAATTAGAGTAAGAACATTAAATACAAAACTGAGAAATTTTGAAGGGTCTTTGATATTAAAAATATGTTTATATGTAGATATACACACATATATATAATTATTATTATATATATAATAATTAGTTTTGAAAGACAGAGGTAATGTTGCTCCCCAGAATGCGTGAGTTTGCTTACAGCCGTGGAAGAAGAAGATAGTGTCTCCTTATGGAACAAATCTATGCTTACTGTTTAGCACAGTAAAAAGTATGCCTTCCTCCAGATCAAAGGGCCGGCAAGCTTAGGGCCTATTATAAAAGACTCGAATGTTCTATGTTCAACGTTTTTCTCCAGTAACTCAACCTTCTCAACATGAAACACTAATCCTGGTCCATCTATATCAATCACATGGGGCTTGAAATGAAAGAAACTTGAAAAAAAAAATACTGATAGTCATGCTGTCTATTATTCCTTGACTTATAAAGTCGTTTTTGTGTGATGCCCTAATACTGGGTATTCTAATAGCATTCATGAAACTGTATAATCAAATATTATTTTGTAAGTAGAGCAAAACCTCAGACCCTTCACAGTTCTTAAAACAGAATACTTTTATAGGCTCAGAGAGGGAAAAAATAAATAAATAAATAAAAGTTTAAAAATTCCCCAGTCAGTATGACAAAAACCCCCACAAATCATAAGAGACAAAAGTGAATGATAAACTGGGCTTCTTTAATATTAAAAATGCCCTCTCATCAAAAATACTATTAAAAATCATTAAAGAAGGCACAGATAAAAAAATTCACAGAATGTATATTTCACAAATGACTAGTATTCAGAATACATCAGGAAATTATAAAAGTCATCAATAAATTACCTAATTTTTAAAAAGAAACAGTTAAACACATGTACACAGAATAAACTATACAAATGGCCAGAAAGCACATGAAAATCTGCTATTATTAGCTAGTGGAAAATGCTAGTTAAAACTACCATCATATTACATTTCAGTCACTATAATGAGAAACAAAACAAAACCTAAGGACACTAAATGTTGGAGTGGATATGGAACCACCAGGACCTGATCATTTATCCATTGCAGATGAGAGTGTAGAACAGTATAACCAATTTGAAGAATTGTTTATGGAGTTTCTTCTGTAGAGTTAATTATTCAAATCCTATTTATTCAATGAAAATACAAGTGTATATTCACAAAAATATTTGTATCATAATGATTATAACATCTTAATTCATAGCCAAAACCTGAAAATGAACCAAATGTTAGTCATTAGGGAATTGGATAAACATACTGTGGTATACCCATATGATGGAATACTGATGGTCAAGCTGAATAGTTACAATATGTGTATTTTAAATTATGTTAACTGTATTTTAATAAAAATTCCCAATTATTAAAGAATAAAATGACAAAAGAATATTTCTATGAAATATATATAAACACACCACAGAACCTCACTGAGCCTCAGTTTCTCCAAGTGTAAAATAAAGAATTTAATAAAATAATATCTAAAATGCAAGTCTCATTTTACTGTATATTTTGATAAGGAATTAATATTTTTAAGAAAGAGGAATATATTCAAACTAATTTTGGAATGAAACTAATTATGAAATGTACAAAGCAAGGAATGTTGTACGAGTTCACAAAAAACTAACACAGGAAATGAAACCTAAATGGTGCAAAAAAAACCTCTCTCACTCTCCTCTACTATCCTTTTTATTACCTCTTCTTAATTTTCTTTTCCTATCTGTAATCTGACTTTCACAATCTACTTTCCCATAGACCAGAAGGGCTGCCCCAAATTGGTGGCATTGGGTACTAAGCTGACAAAACATAACAAATTTTATGCTTACATTTGATTGTCCCAGTCTCATCACGAGCCAGTACTCAGTAAAAAGAAAATTATTAGACCACTTCACACTTTCAATATTATATGTTCACCTTTGGCCTAATCAATTGAGTCCACACAAAGCAAGGCTCTATATAGAGATTGAGACATGGACAATAATTCCAGCTCTGAAGCAACAAAGGGAATGGTAAGCTCTTTAGAGAGCCCAAATTTATAAATAAAAGCAACAACAATACTTAGGAAATAACAATAATGCAAAATTCATGTTTAATTGTATAAATATTCATTTTCATTTCATGTAAATTAATTGTATACATATTATATTGTTTTTATATTTAATTATATGTGCCTGTTTGGTACTAACAGGCACCCCAAAATTATGATAATAAAAATAATAATGATACAATAGAAATAGAGGATTGCATTTTACTTATATTTAAAACTAGTTATTGAGTCTGAGCCTTGGGCCCCATTTGTTTGTTTGATGGCTTATACAAACAAATAAATGTTCATTAGCTGCTAAGGAGTATAAATTCATGGGAAATATTCTTTGTTATCCAAAACGTAATTTCTAGCAAACTTCTAGTTTAGTGGTTAGCAAATTATTAAAACCCAATATTTTCTTTATGGCATGCAAGAAAGTCACTCAATAAAAATAAAAATCGTGGCACTTTTTACCTAAGCCAAAACTTAATTATTCAAAAGATAGGAAATGGGGGATGGTCAGATTATACATTAGTTTTTAGTCATTTTAAACTCCTCTAAGAGTTTTCTCTATTGTCTCTAAAGTAAATGATGTCTAAATAAGATAAAAAACTATTTTTTTTAGTTTATAATTTATTCTCAAGAATAAAAAACACAGTTTCTGTTCTTCTTGAAACCAAATATGCTTATTTAATCCATCACTCCAAATGAAATGAAGTCTATTTGTTCTTGTGTGTTCACATGAAACAACCGTTTCTACTAAAAATAAGATTGCACATCAAATAACAGCAGAATATAGATAAAAAACATTATATTGCCTGTGTTCAAATGATAAAGATGTGCCTTGCTTTGTACCCTTTACCAATAATCTTCATGACACACAACTCCATGACCGTTGCAATGAGGTTAATGCAAAATTGAAAAGGTGACTTAAAACTTTCAGTTAAGTAAAAATCTTTGTTGAATATAGAAGCTAACATATTGTAACCTAATTTATCTCAGTTTTATTTGATCTGAAAGTTTCTATGTGTTAGATTCAATTTATATGAGAATATGAACTAATAGGAATAAAATTATTATTTAGAGACAAAAATAGTACTGCTTGATTTAGAAGAAATTTTGGCAGTCCTCTGGTTCAAATATATTTTCAATATTTAAATACTTAACATCCTTTCTCAGCCATTCAAATATTTCCAGTATTTGAAAACTGATCACCTCCTGAAGAGTCATATTTCCGGAAGGCTATGTAGTCATGCTTAGCCACTAACAAAAGAATGTCACAAAATTAGATAATGAAAGAAGTTTTTGATAATGTTTTCTTTAATAATTTGAAGTGTTGATGTGTCAAAATAGTATCAACAAGAAAAATGTAACTTTTCTAGACTTTTTAAATACATCTTTTATGTTTCATTGGTGCTATATTTTAAATTAATTATGAAGATATGACTTCATAAAGTGCTTTGAGCCCCTTTGTTTAGTGTATGGGCATATCTGCTGCCCCATAGTTTTCCATTCTTTATATCAAATTTTTCTGCCTCCTGTAATATTCAGCATACAGCACTACTAAAAGTCCATTCAAGGCACTAGCTACTCTTCTCTGAACATACACCAGTTAAGGTTTTTGCCTCTTAAACTGTCATATCACAAAACTGAACATAGTTTCACTTGCAGTCTGACAACAGATTGTGTGATCAGAGTGAAATTATCACTCTCCACTGATTATTACTAATAATGAAGTCTGAGATTATATCATTTTGGCAACCAGATCTTATGGCTGGCTCACATTTATTTCAGTCAGAAGGCCTCCAAATGTACTTATGTGTATATACACTTGTCTCTCACATATTCTGTTGTGCAGGTGGATTTTTTGGACACAAGTTTGATACTAAAATTATTTCTATTAAATTTCATTTTGTTAGAGTCAGTCCTCCAGCACACCTTTGACATATTTTTGGTTGCTGATTCTGCTATTAAACCTATCATCTATGACACGGAACCAAAAATCCACTTTATAAATGACCTTTACATAAAACTATACACTATTTAACCAGTGAGCATTTGGAAATGCTGTAGTTCTAAAACTTGAAGTTCTCTCTCAACTGTTTGTTCCTTACTAATTAGAACCCAAAACTTCCCTTTCCAGGCGATAGGGGAGAAGTTAGAAGATATATTACCAATTCTATGACCGTGCCTTTCTGATAATAGTTTAAGATGTCACAAAAGCCTTTTTAACTGGAAAATAAAAACACTGGAAGAAGGAACAAATGAATCAGATGGAAAGCATTATCTTTATAATACAATGAAAATAAGTTAGAACAAAAATATAAATTAATTAGTTTTAACAATATTTTTGGCCAAATAGCTTTGTGTATTATCTTACAGATAAAATACCACTTAATGCGTTTTTTTAAACAGCATGTATTTTAGTTTTTAAATCGTTTTTGGATTATAACACTTTTAATGTGAGGATCATAGTTAAGTGTACAATGAGATAGTATATTTATGTGTCACTACTACTTTTTTTTTGAGACAGGGTCTCACTCTGTAGCCCAGACTGGAGATCAGTGTCATGCTTTCTATTCACTGCAACCTCAAGTGATTCTCCTGCCTCAGCCTCCCAACTAGCTGGGACTCCAGGCATGCACCACCATTACCGGCTAATTTTTGTATTTTTTGTAGAGACTGGGTTTCATCATGTTGGCAAGGCTGGTCTCCAACTCCTGACCACAAGTGATCTGCCAGCCTCAGCCTCCCAAAACTACTTTTTAATTACAAAACTATGGCAGGATTTAGTAGTAGCTTTTCAATATGTAACTTCTTTGCATCAGGATAATTTGCCTGATATTACATTCTCTTCTCATACCTGTAGTTTCATATCTGTTTGTTTTTTTGAAAATTCTGTCCCCAGAATTTGGACCTCCTTGCAAAACAATGTTGAATTTTCTTTGCATTAACATCACTTGTATGTTTAATGTGACCCTCTACTGTTAGAATGTACTTTGTATTCAACATAAAACATTGTGATTTTTTTCAATTTCTAGAAATATCCCTTTTTCTTTTCTTTTCTTCTTTTTTTTTACAACTGTGTTTCATTTGTTGTTTTAAAAAAATATTTGTAATGAATCTAATTTTCCTCCAAGGAAAGAAAAAATTTTTGGTACCATTTGTTTTGTACAACCAAGTAGGATAGCTGTTTTACATGACCTCCCGGCATGTTTGCTCAAGGGTCCAGGAAGTGCTTGCTCTCTGTAGACACTGTGCCAAGATGCTCTCTTCTGTGTAGAGCTGTCTGAATTGACTGACACTAAAGTCAAGCTCTGTTAAATAGAGCACTTCCTTTCTATGAAAAGATTTCTCTTTCAGATCTCCTGCTTCCTCTTCTGGGGAAGCTCATTCTCTGATCTGCACTTGAATATGTGTTGACCTACAGGTCTCTTAGGTGGATCTACCTCCATTCTCTGTTAGTTTTCTTCTGGTGTGATGTTGCTTTTATCACATTTTCAGAAAAAGGCCAGTTTTCATCTTCCTTTTCTCTGCTGAATGTGTCAGATCCTAAAAATATTTCCCTGAAGCGTTGTTACTGAGACCTCTGGTGCTACCATCTCATCCTGAATGACCACAGAAAGAAAATGTTTCTTTTTGTCTACAAGAGTTGAATTAAGTTATTTTAAAAGAAACACATGAACTTGCTAGAAAATATTATGTCAACTGAGGTAGAAGTAAAACAGAGAGCATGTCATAAATTCCTATGATCAAGGAGACTAGCATTTGGTCCTATAATTTTAGAGAAACAGCCAGAAATAGCATCCTCGGGGCATTTAGAAATATAGCAGCAAAAGGATGTACAGCAATGTCACCTGAGATTAAAAATACTGATGATACCTGAAGAGACTTGGCAACAAAATCATCTCTCCCCTTTAGAGCTATTTCCATAAATCATTGGGAAAAGCCATTGATTGCACTGTATTGTATGAAAGATGTGCTTTTGCTTTATGCTTCTTCAGTGTAAAATATTTTCTTTATGCTATGAAAGTCAATAGAAGTAGGTTGACCAAAATTAAATAAAACAATGAAAACCTGTTTGTTCTTTTATTTACTAACTCATTCCTCAATTCTGCTGCTTAAAGAAGTCTTCTTTCTGTGATCAATCTCTCTCCCTTACTTTCTTCATCCAATCAGTCACAACCATTGCCAATTTAATCTTGAAAATGCTTCTGTTCTGTTCCCACTGGCATTCTTTTAGCAAATTACCAATGAACCTAAAAAGGAGGATAAAGAAGATGCATTTAAATGAATCAATAAGAATATTATCAGAATAAAATGAGAAAATATGGTACAATCTGCTATTGAAATAATTTATAAAGCGAGTATAGGAATAAGAAAATGATTTACCCTAAGTTTATATTATAGAGGGTTAAGATGCCAGATGACAAAAATAGTAGCTGTATTAAGCCTTCTTTTTTTCTTTTGTCTTCTGTCAAGAAGAAGTACATTCAGTTGGGAATATTCTTTTAAAAGAGAAATAAAAGCTAACCTATGTGAAAGAGAATGAGTGGACTTAGCTTTCTGAAGGTAGTGTTTTTAGTCAAAACATACGTTAATGTATGGAATTCATAGATAAGTGATGATTTGTCATTAACTTCTGAGGACACTTAAAAAAGAGCAAAAACATACTCTCCCCGAATATCCTATCAAATCAGTAGTACCACCATCCCACCGTCCTATGTTATCAACCTGAGCACTATCTTCTATTCATCTATTTTCCTCTCCAGACTTACCCAAAATTGATTTGTTAACCTTGTCCTGATGATTCTACCTCCCAAACATCATTTACATGAGTTTTTATGTCTTCTTTAGACAGCAACAACCTTATTACTTAAAGACTACAATAGTGTGATGCATTTTTTATTTGGTAGATATTTATTGTGTGCCTACTAATATGACAGCCACTGTTATAATGCTGTACATACAATAGAGGAAAAAATTACAAAATTCTTCGCTCTTATGGAATCAAATAATTTCTTCAGCCTTATACGTTCCAATATATCCTCCAAACTGCGGTCAAAGTTTTCTATGCTGGAATTAGAGCAATGTAGAAGGTTACCCAAGACTATCTAAGAATGTGAATATTGGAGATGAAGATTCAAAGTCACACTGAAAACTCCACACTCAGAAAAATTTAAACGACAAAAAAAACTCTAAAATTTCATCTTATTTATACCCAAGATAGTAAAAATTATGATGATCATAGTGGAAACTATAATATGCCCCTGGCTAACATTTCCAAATTCATCTTCTGCAAGGATTCCACAAATACCACATGCTTACACTTTTTGTGAAATATCACAATAAATTGTTCTGACTTTTTATAATCTGCCATATAATTGTCTCTCATTATTATTTCTTGTTAATTCCCAAGACTCAATATAAATGTTATTATTTCTTGGTAATTTTTTCCAGCCTACAGCAATTGTTCACTGAATTACAATCTCTCAGTATTTGTATAGCTCCCTAGACATACATTAACACAACAATATAGGATATCTTATTATAGTTTTTATTTGTATAAGCCTGGTCTACAAATTTATAAAGTCTGAATGTAGGAACAATGTCCTGTTCACTTGTATATGCTCATTACCTAAGTACACAGCACATATTAAGTAGATATATAATAAATTTTGGCTAAACAAACGAGTCAGTGGGTATATTCAATCAGTAAACTCTTATTCCGTCATTTTTTTAATCCTAAAAATGTGATACCTCTTATTAATTCTTCCAAGTTTACTGGGGCCAATTAACTATGATAAATCATTTACAAACACACAATTTATCAATGCTTAATCTTAATTTCTAAACATTTTAATAACAAAATATTATGTTGATTAAGTACTTCTTTAGTTCACTGGTGGTAATAGATACATGAAGTGAAACTATTCAGGTTGAGAATTAATAAGATTCTTTAAACCTCTCCAATCTCCAAGAAGTGACAGAATCTCACAGCCAAAACTTTCTTGTTGCAAGTATTAAAGGTAGTTCTTTTGTCATTAGATGTCACAATTTTAGCATTTACACAACATCTGGTTCAAATTAAAAACTCAAATATATTTTCATGAAAGTGATGACTAAATTTTGAAGAAACTATAGAAAATCACAAGATACAATTTATTTTTATACATTATATCTAGAATAAAGAACTCAACTTTTCGGTGAAGTCTCTCATATATTTATTCCAGTTTGGCTATTCAGATTTTTGCCTCACAGTTTCCAGGTTATATTTAAAAGTTCCAGATAAGAACACATTTTAAGACTTCCCAATAAAGCATTATATATCTCATTTGAAAATATCTTCATCAAATATTGTAAATAATCTACTGTGTTAAGAAAGTGGTTCCTGTTTTAAAAATTTCAGTTTCTAAGTGTTGCCAGGGAAGTTTATCTAAAAACTAACACTTATATAACTAATCACTATCGAATCTTTACTTACTCTGCATCTAGACTGAAAGAGGAGGTATGCAAATTAAAGCCCCTTTCTTTGGAAAAAAAAATCTATGAAAAATAAAACAAATATAATTTTAAAACTAAGCACCAGGATGTGCATAAATGGATGTGGTTTTCTTGATTTTAATAAATGAAAGAATGAATAAAAGGAAACATTCATATTCAAGGGACCTGAATTTGGTAGATAATTTATTGTAAAAAGATTTAGTAAATGCACACACACACACACACACACACACACACAAAAGTTCTTGATGACGTTTTAAAATTCAGGTTGTTTTTAAAACATAAGCAAACTAAATAAACAATGAAGCATATAGCTACCTGATACTTTTGGTTCAATAATATTAATGAGATTTGCCTGAGTTATGGATAATCATAGAGAGAATTAATTTTCAATTATTAAGTTATGAAGTGACAGCATACAACACAGAAACTCACTCTGCTCTTTGAGAAGGCGAAGCTGTTCCATTTTAGAGGCATATTAATTCATACAAGCCACAAGGGGCCCATGTCACCACTGTGAAACATAATCAGTACAGTTAAAATAGGATAGCTTGATTCATTATAACCTCCCTTCTCTCCATCCTAATAATTACCTGAGGTATTTTGGGGTTGGTACTACATATGAAAATATTTCCTTACCAATTTTTTGTTCTATGATATGTGCTACAATGCCAGTTGAAATCACTGCAGAAGTTTAAAGGTAACAACCACGGAGGGGGAAATATTTCTTTTCTTAATTCATAAATAAAAGAAATGTGTGTTTGTGAGTGTTGGGGAGAGAGGGACAGAGACAGAGAGAGAACCAGAGAGAGAGAGAGAGAGAGAGAGAGTCCTGGTAATATTATGACCTTATCCAGAACACTGAATGTTTGCCTTTCCATGAGTAAGGATGATAGAAGCAGCTGGCAAACAAAATTCCATCTTAAGAAACATGTAATTTATGTTTTCACTCCCTCAGTCCTCAGTTGACTTCTATTTTCTCAGGTCAGGAAAATTTTTCTGATTTATTTTTAAGTTGGAGGAACACTGTAAAGTTGAGGGTAAAAAGACAGCCTCTAAAGTTTCAGAATCAAGCTTTGCACTTTGAAGATTGAAATATATTATGTTTATCTTATAACACAGAGAAAAATAGGATTCTCCAGTCACAACAATAGTTTTTATTGCTACAGTTAAATATTAGGTGTTGCATCTGCCATTCCTCTGTCTCCCAGCTTTGTCCTGATGTTTTATTTGTAAAATCATTGCATTGCATTTCATTACACAATTAAAAAGCACAATCTAGCAACTGAAATCAAGTTTTTACTTTTGGAAGTTTCAATTTCAAGATAATAAAACTGACTTTTGCCCAAATATTTCTGCAAACAAATTCATAATTGCCATTCTTCACATTTTGAGGTCCACGGAAATTTGTGTTAACAAATGACACAATTGTCTAGGCATGGTGGCTCATGCCTATAATGTCAACACTTTGAGAGGCCAAGGCAGAAGGATCACTTGTTCCAGAAGTTCAAGACTGCCATAGGCAATATAGCAAGACCCTATTTCAACAAAATATATACATATTTTAATTGTAGCAGAGTATGGCGGCCTATAGCTGAGTCCCAGCTACTATGGGGGATGAGATTGCAGTATTACTTGGGCCCAGAATTTCGAAGCTTTAATGAGTTGTGATAGCACCACTGCACTCTAGCCTGGATAATCAAGTGAGCAAAAACAAAAACAAATGACACATAATAGATAATTTTACAGATTCATATCTCAGAATAACTGAGTAAATTTAAAAAATACTGTAGTAAACTTTGAAAAATTTGGTAAATGATAGCAAAAGTAACTCATAGATCTCTCATTATTGAGTTGAATGGTCATGTGTGTGTGAGTGTGTGTGTGCACATGTTTCTTACTGTGTTGTTTAACAATTATACCCTAACATTTTTGAAACACTTTGTTGATAATAGCAAAGAAGATTTGTGTTTTATGTCAATGCTTAGCTTGATAGTTTCATTTCTCAAAATCAAAGGTGGAAAAAAGAGAATATACCGAAATTGAATTCCAGCCCAGATGCTACATTTCTCTTTGCTATCTGATTCTATATTAAATGTTCTGCAGAAAGGGAAAAAGAAAATAAAGACAGGAAAGAATTCAAAAGCAGAAATCAGGAAAAGAATGATACTTGAGACCTTGAGAAAACTTTCAATGTCAAAAGCAAAAAAAAAATTCATTCAGAAGATGAGAAAATCAAGTTTAACTTATTAAAAGATTATGTTGCAGATCTAAGTAATTAATAGAAAGCACACAAAAAGAAAATGGCAAATATCCTTTATCTCTGACATCATAACTTTAGTACAGTTAATTTTTTCAGAAGGCCAAAGTAATAATGATATGATATTTACCAGATTAGCATTAGAATGGCAAAATGTTATGGAAAAAAATCAATAGTTTGTTTAAAAAGTCACCAATATTTTAGATTTTAAAGTATATTTTTTTACTATGTCACCATTCCTCTGTGTCTCTGTTGAACACCTTTTCCTCCGTTATTTTTCCTTTGAACTTCTCCAGTGTTATCCTGATGGCTTACTTCACTCGCATAATCTCCACTTAACCTTTAATATTGCACATCTCAAATGAAATCAACATCAGTCAATTTGTCCAAGACAACAAAGGGAAGATGGAGCAGAAAACATGCCAAGGAAATATGTGTTAAGAATATGGTAATTGAACAGATGTTAAACTACATCAGAAAAGATCAAAATGTATTAATAAATCAACCAAACAGAGCCATATAGACAGAAAGCAAAAAGGTGTTGTTTCAACTGGGTAAACACGCCTTTTTCCTTTCTCTTTAATTCCTACTATTAAACATATGCAGCTCCTTAAAATGTTTTATGAATTTTCTTAGTGATATATTCAAACTACAACCTGAGTCTCTGCTAATACCTAAAGTGCTAATTAAATGCTAAAGAAAAAAAGTATCTCCTAAGCCTATATAGTCAGTGATTATGATCAACAGACATTGTGCCGATTGCAAATGTATTCAATTTTTTTCCATACTGGTTGATTTGTATGGTATGGCCATAATGGCATTTAACAGGCCGTTGCAGAGATGCTGCCAGTGGTTGGTAAGTGCATCAGGGTGACAGGGGCACAAGTGAATGCATGTCCTATGTTCCCTGCTACTGGAAAAAAAGCTCATATCCACTGGGGGCAGTGCAGCAGCTGATAAAACATACAGCATTTTCAGAGGCATTATCAATAGTGAGCCAGCTCTCTCTGGGACTAGTCATTACAAGAGGTACTGACACAAAGTATGCACCACCCAGGACAGGTGGCAGGGCACCTGGTCACCCTCTGGCTGCAGCAATGTGCTGAGAACATCAGAGGGTCAATGTTCTGGAATTCCTTTTCTCAGATCATGTATCAGATAAGGGCAGATTTTATCTAGCGATGTTCCTTCAAACAACTTTGAAAAATCAACAAATAATTTGAAAATTATTAGGATTTGATTAACAATTTGCACTGTAATATATAATTTTAGTAATTGAATTTATGATATATGAAGTCGAGTTTTTAAAGAGTACTGCAAAATATGGCAGGGGAGAATCACATGTAGCTATTTATATATTAATTTCAATGAATTAAGGTTAAAGAAAATTAAAATTCAGTCCTCACTCACACTAGCTACATTGCACGTGTTCAACAGCCAAATGTGGTTTATGGCTACTATATTGTTCTGTGAAGAAACATCTCCATTATTGTAAACAGCTGTCTTAGCACAGATTCAAGGATTACAATGGAATATATTGTTTTGTATATAATAAATTATTTATTAATAATTTGTTAATATTTTAATATATATTTAGCATATAATTAGCAAATCATTGCTAGGCAAGAGTCCACTTCAATGTGAAGAAATTGCTTGCTATATATATTTTAAAACCCTAAGAAGCATTTTCAGAAGTTGTTTTGTTATGCTGTATAAATGTTTTTAAATATCTATACTCATTGCCAGTGCTCAGAGTCTATTTTGATATACATGGGAAATATTACCACCTTTCTGTTTTTGAAAAAAAGTCCTCAGCACCTCAAAAGCTTTATTTTTTCACTATTTGTATTATGACCTCATCAAAAAGCTGTTGGCCTTTGCAGTGATCTGAATTATTAAAAATAAAATAAAATGTTTTTTACAGTCATTTCTATCTGATGAAAGACAGCTAAAGTAGAATATTTCAGCTCCAAAAAGAAAAGGCTCCATAGCTATATTAGAGAGAATGAGAGTATCTCAGATTTTTTTTCTAATTTATTGCTACAGATTTGTTTTCTGGTTCCCATCTACATGTATAACAAGAAATAGGTGACACTATTTGAAAACTATGATTGTCTTGCATAGATGTTAACAAGTGACATATTATTTCCTAAAGGGCAGACTCTACTTTTTTCTGCTGATTTAACAATAATTTATTATATCTCAGAGTAAGCACAATTATTATTCAGACATTCAGACTACAATTTCCATGAAAATTGTTAAAAGAGACAGGCCTTAGGGAGAATACTTAGAGACTTTACTATTTCTCTCTTCAGTTTCAGGAAGTGGAGGGGACACACAGAAGGCTGCTTTGTTTTTCTTTCTGTTTTTTGTTTTGTTTTGTTTTACTTCTGCCTAACAAAGCTAAGGACGTGAAGATGTGCTGCTAGCTCTATGCTGAGGAATAAGTCCTGGAGAGGCAGCACATGGGGATCGGTCTGCACCCCATGACTTCATGTGTCAATCATTTCATGAGTGTTCACCATTTGGAGCTGAGCCATACATAAGGCCCAGCCATGGGTTCATCTTAGGAAGTGTATAATAGGAACAAGTATAGCAGTTATTCAACAGTAAAAAGCTAAAGCCAACGTCAACATTTCTAGGCATTATGGAAGAAGTAAAGCTACCAGTTAATTTACAGGAATATTTTGTAGATGTAATGAAGAAATCTTCAGTAATGATGTAGCTATGAAGAATCCCTCTTACCCCTACAAACACACAAACAAAAATGTCACTTAAGATAAACTCCATTTTAAACATCCACCAGACCCAGCAATTATGAAGCCATCTGGTAAAGTAAATAAATATGCCATTTTTCTTACTTTTCTTCTGAGTCCTAGCTTATACTCTAAACAAATAAGAAAGTGTTTATATACATTTCAGAAAAGATAAGGGGCAAAGAAAGAGACAGGCAACTGCTTTCCTTCCTGGACACTATGGGGCTGCGCGCAGCCTTTTCTGCATGAGAGGAGAAGGAATAGCTATAACTCTAAGTAAAGTTAGAAACATTACAGAGAACTGAATATTCTAGGGGCAGTTGAAATTGTCACTTATAACGTCAAGTTTCTTTTCGTTTTTATTAAACAATATGTTTTTTGCTGAAGGATAATAGGAAAAAAATAAAATTCATGAGTTTTTACCCAGGAGTAGTGGGTAAATATGCCAAAGTAAACACCTTTTAAATAAACATTGGAAAACAAGGTAGAATTGCTGTTTGAGTAAATTTTATGAGACATATTTGTTCCAAATATAAGTTACAACAGGGTTGAATGAAAGATAGAAGGTGGCTTTTCTGATATGTAATATTCTGTATTTCAGTATTATCAACATCTAAAACAATGCTATGTTATAACAATGATAATAAAGAAAACAAAAATCATTCCTATCCTCTAAGAGCTTGTTATCTGCTTTGTTCTGTTTTCACTGGCATGTGAACCAGCCCTTTTCACATTCTACTGCCAAGCAAATTCTCATTGTTTGGAAACAATCCTACTCTCCAAGAATATTTTGATGTTTCTGCATGATCAAGAATGAATGATTAAACGGAAAGCAGGATTTGGAAGGTAGAGATTGTACATTCCTCTGGAGACATTTGCTGCTTGCACATGTTTGTAGGAGGACCTACCCTATTGTGCTCAGAGATAATTGGATTACATTCCAGAGCAAAATTTCTCTCTCTCACTCCCTCTCTCTGGGTGGGAGGTGGGGTAGGTGTTCTGGCCACCCTATGCAGGCTTTGAGTCTCTTTTGTGGTTCTTCTGCTGGGGTGTAATTCCTACTACATATCCAGGTAACTTCTGGTTCTTACTGTCTTGTCTCACAGGGAATTGGAGCACGGAGATCTATTGCTGCTAAGATTGTTCTGTGAGTAAACAAAAGTTTTTTTCTTTGATTCAGAGGTCTAGGGGGGCAGGGGTGTGGGGAGGTGAGAGAGAAATAGTGGCAGACTTACTTGTTAGTTTAAAAGTAGGGCAATATCAAAGACCCTTCAACCCTTCTCAGTTTTGTACTTAATGTTTTTACTCTAATATATACAAATAGTAAAATTTTTTGATACCAAATCTCACTCTGGGGCCAAGGCTGGAGTGCAATGGTGCAATCTCACCTCACTGAAACCTCTGCTCCCTGGGTTCAAGCGATTCTCCTGTCTCAGCCGCCTGAGCAGCTGGGATTACAAGCCTCTGCCACTACACACAGCTAATTTTTGTATTTTTAGTAGAGAAGTGGTATTGCTATTGAGGAAGGAGACCCAGGCATCTAGGATCACCTCCCCCTTGACCTCCACACTGCATTTCAATAGAAGAAAAGGCTGGCCAACTGGCGCCTCCTAAATCACCTTCCTGCAACTAGCAGGCATGGTATAGGGGAATCTTTCCAGAAGACACTGTTTTTACTTAAACAAGATTAAACCCCCATCCCACTCCTCCATCTGAGACCAGAACTCTTTCACATGTAATTCCTAAAACTGTAAACCCAAGACCCTTTCATATGTGAGTTCTAAGGCTGTAAATCTAAGATCCTTTCACGTGTAATATCTAGAGTGTAAGCCTATATAAAGACAGGGCTCCTCTTTGTCAGGGGAGCTGGGTCATTTAGACAAATTGTTGCCTGGCTGTCAGCCGTAATAAACTTCTTCGTTCTGGTCTGTTTCTCATGGCCACTCCTGCTTCACTATGTTGCCCAGGCTGATCTCGAACTCCTGGGCTCAACTGATTTGCCCACCTTGGCCTCGCAAGGTGCTGGGATTACAAGCATAAGCCACCACACCAGGGCTCTAATTAATATTTTTAACAAAGTCTTTGTCAGTTTTCTAGATAAACTCAAAGAAGAGCTGATTACTTATTCTATTATATACCTGAAGCCATTATATTCACTCCCTCAATTCTTACATTACATTTCACTTTCCTGTGCTTCCCATCAATCTGCCTCCAAGCCACGCTATTCTCAACATATCTATTGTGTTCCCCATACCTACTACTCATAAGGGGCAAAATCACCTCAAAATAATGGTTGCCATTTTTGACAGTCACACATGGCAGTCTTCACATGGCGGCAGCGAGGAGAAGTGCAGATCCAAGCAAGGAAAAATCCCTTTTTAGAACCAACAGACCTTATGATAGCACACTCACTATCACTAGAATAGCACGGAGGTAACTGACCCCATGATTCAATTACCTTGAGAATTGAATAGCAGTCAGAATGTAGCCTTGAGAGTTGCAAGATAGACATGATTTTGACCCAATGGAGGAGAGGGGTATAAGGGTTTATGACATGTATTGCAATTTAGTATTATTTTAAAGACTACCTATCGCCCCATCTAGCTCCCTTCTGCGTGATTGTGCTAAAGCCACTTGGGATTCGCAGACCAGAAAATACTGCACAGCATTTATTGTGCACAGACATCAATGCTTCAGTTTTTACACATTCATGGATTAGGTTCAGTGGTCTTCTGTTCTGAAAACATTTGCTCATTATTTAAAGAGACAGCCTCCAGCACTGCCTTTGATATTTTGCTTCCATTTGCAAAAGCTAGAACATAATTATAATAAAGCCGTTTTCCCCCTCTCTATTCTGCCTTTGCTTTATGTTTTCCCCAGCTGTGTGGCCCTTGCTATGCAGTATAGCTCATAAAATCCGGTCAGAGTCAAGGCTCATAAATGTAACTTTGGTTAGCACTTACTTTGGGCTATTGTTTTGTCACTCATTATATAACAGTATTCTAATATACTCTGATTACACATACTCTTCATAGGAGTCTCTTTTTAAAGCAAACTGGAATGTTATAGTAATGTATTAAAAATTACTTTATGATGACCTTGAAACACCAAACATCTCTAGAATTAATGAATTACATAGGTTGCCTTCTAGTCTTAACTATGCTTTCAACAATTCACAATGTGACCTCTGTGAGCAACTTACCTACACTGTGCCACTGTTTGCTCAAGTATTCAAGGAGGATGTTGGATATGATGAGGCTGCTCAATAGCTTCAGTAAATACAACTATATTTTCAACTTTTCTTATTGATCTTTTTAAGGGAAAAAAAAATATATCCAAGCCTCTCAAGATTATATACTCACAATATACTTATCGTTTTGGTGATTTTTTTTTCTTTCTTTGAGATCACTCAAGCCATTTCTTCAAGAAGACCTTTGGGGGTCTTGGTTGGCTGCTGATGTTTTTATACCATTTTTGAAATCATGCCATAAGGCATAATTTCTTATTTGCTATTTGATATGGTTGGGCTGTGTCCCCACCCAAATCTAATCTTGAATTGTAGTTCTTATAATCCCCAGTGGGAAGTAATTGAATCACGGGGGCAGTTACCTCCATGCTATTCCAGTGATAGTGAGTGTGCTATCACAAGATCTGATGGTTTTAAAGGGGCTTTTCCTCTGCTTGAATCTGCACTTCTCCTTTCTGCCTCCATGTGAGGAAGGATATGTTTGCTTCCCCTTCCGCAATGATTGTAAGTTTCTTGGATCCTCCCTAGTCATGCTGAACTATGAGTCAATTAAACCTCTTTCCTTTATAAATTACCTAGTCTGAGGTATTTCTTCATAGCAGCATGAGAAAGGACTAATACACTAGTCTATTCAAAGGAACTCAGCAGTAAGAAACAAAATCCAGATCTAGAGGCACTGAGCACAATTCCCTTAGGGAGCAATTGTACAGCAGCCCTCCATCTTGGTCTCACATTTTAATGTTATTCTGTTATTGGTTTTATTAATTCTACATTCTCTGAGCTGTTCTTCCTACACTTGCAAAGATTACAGTATTCAATGAATACTGAGCAAAATATTGTTTTCTATACTTCTCATTTAGGAAGATCAGAAGCTACAAAATAATTTGACAAGGAGTAAATGCCAGATGCAATCTTTCCTACTCCATTAATAGACACACACCTGTTTCTCTTAAGCCACAAGAAGCATTAATGTAGACTTACCAGATGGTTACAGTGGAGGAAGTTTAGTGAAGCAGCAAAGCAAAAGGTTCCATAAGCTGATTTCTCCTTAGGCAACAGCTAAAGATGCTTTTGCCTCAGGACTTTCATAGGAATAAAAAATGCCATGAAGAAAAAAGAATTTGAGAAATTAGAAGAGAAAAGTAGACAAAAAGAAGAAGGTAGAAATCTGTTCGTGATGAACGTGAGCTGTATATATATATAGAAAGCTATTCTTTTTAAAATAATCGCATTTTTCCTCTCTAAATAGAAAGGATCCTTCCCTAATTCCTAGGCATTAATATTATAGTCCAGAATATGTCTACTCCCACGACTTTTCTTATGACCTTGCAAAAATAGGATTGTTCTAACACAATCTTTTGTGCATATGGCTTTTCCACATTTATAACGTGGCAGGTCACATCTGTAATGCCTCTTTCCTTCCACTTTGTAAGTCTGAATTACAGCGCAAGTTTCCATCTAGGGCCACGTTAAGAAGCTACAACAGACAGTGTATGTTGTTCCAGGAAAACAAGTCATTTAAAAATATTGTTCTCTTATGAGAATGCAGTTCTGTTTTTAACATATTTCATTATATTGCTATGATTCTCAATAAAGAGGCTGATGTCTTGTAAATCACTGCTCTCTAAAGCGAAGGATCCTCAGAGCAGTCACCATTATCTCTGCACTATGATAGGGATTAACTTTGCTTTAAACAGGTTTTTGGCACAAGAGGAGGAAGGATAATAATGTATAAGCATTTGTATATTTGCAGGTGAATTAACAAATAAGTTATTCCCTTACATTTCTTTTAAGTTCAAAATAATGTAAACATAGGTCATTAAGCAATACAAACCTAATGTCAGGTTTTATACTTTGGTTACAAATATATAGCTTAGGAAATTTTACAGAATATTGATAAATAACTGATATATAGAAATCAATAGATATAAAACTATTTATTTGGTAGAAATTAATATAAGTGAGTTTGAAATTTTTTTCTGTATAAGTATGGTGAAAATATTTACCTAGCATTGTCAATAGAAAAATTCATATGGCTTAATATTTTGCCATTCAATGCCTTACTTACATAATTTCTACATAATGTATTTTTAAATGTATATTTTTAATATAAGAATGACCTACAAATTTTACTTTTAAAAACATATTTATACTGCCTTTTACTATTCAGTTCCTGTCTGTTCCCTAACTTGGTATCAGGTAATTATATTGGAGAAAATATTATTTTCCAATTGAATTCTTTAATGAATACACTATGCATGGCATATTACCTACCTGTTTTAGTTCGTTTTCACGCTGCTATAAAGAACTTCCTTGAGACTGGATAATTTATAAAGGAAAGAGGTTTTATTGACTTACAGTTCTGCATGGCTAGGGAGGCCTCAGGAAACATGCAACCATGATAGAAAGAGAAGCAGACACCTTCTTCACAAAGCAGCAGGAGAGAGATCCAGCAAGAGTGGAATCACCAAACACTTAAAAACCATCAGATCACATGAGAACTTACTCACTGTCACAAGAACAGCATGGGGGAAACCACCACAATAACCCTATCACCTTCCACTAAGACCCTCCCTTAATATCTGGAGATTACAATTACAATTGGAGATGAGATTTGCATGGGGACACAGAGCCAAACCATGCCACTACCTCACTTTTATTTGAATATTTAAATGAAATGGTTAATATCTATGTAAATTGGCAAAACACTACAAATTGTCAAAACACAGCTTATAAATTTTATCACAGACATTATTGTTAATTGAATGGTAAAGTATACAAATAAAACAGCAAACTTATCCGCCAGAAAATTTAAAAAATAACATTTAAGATGATTTAATTATGAAAAATTCTATTGTTTATGCCTATTAAAATAATAATGATCAATTTTAAAGGGTGGAGAATTGCTGCTTTTGCCTATGCTATGGTTTGAAAGTGTCCCCCAAAGTTCATGTGTTACAAGCTAATTCCCTAGTGCAGCAGTGTTGGCAGATGGGGCCTAATAAGTGATTGAGCCATGAGGTTCTCCCTTCTGGAATCAATCAATATTATCTCAGTCATGGGTTATTTATCCAGTGAGTGAGTTTGTTGTAAAAGTGAGTTTGGCCCCTTCTTGCTCTTGTTCTCTCTCATTCTCTTGTTCTTCCACCTTCTGCCATGGCATGCAGAAATGCCAAATGCCAGCACCCTGTCTTTAGACTTCCAAGCCTCCAAAACTGTGAGCCAAATAAATTTCTTTTGTTTATGAGTTACTTGCTCTTTGGTATTCGTTTCTAGTGAAACAAAATGGAGTAAGACAGCACATTTTCTAAACAATGAAAAGGCTAGTATTACTGGTGGAAACTGAAGTGGGATTAAAATTTTTCTTTTCTCTCTGTGACTCAGTTTCCATTCATATAAAATTTAGATTTTATTGATTGAATGTTAAAATATTTCAAGATGTAGATATCTAGGAATATCTATGCTTAGGATATGTTTGCTTGAACTTGATTGAATTATCACTCTAAAGCATATATAGAATATTTTCATAGCCAGCTAACACATTTTCAATTATCTTTCTTATAATTCATTCATAGTATAAGTTATTCAAGGACATTTTTCTAACATAATTTCAAGGGTGAAATTTAACATAAGAAGCAATGTAGAAAAATATCACAACCCAGAATTCCCACACTTTTTGGAGTCTCACGGAATCAAGTATAAATCCTAGCTTTGAGCCTCAGCTCTCAGTAGCAAGATAAAAAGAAAATACAAAAGTAAAATGCTAAGCATTAAAAGTACTACTTACATTCTAAAAATTTTAAAACGGAGAGTTTTTTCTCCGTCTTTTCTTCTGTTCCTCTTCCATTTTACAATTTTTTCCCAGTTTCCACCATGGGTGCACTTTTAGCATTTACCTGCATTGATCATCTACAGCTACAGTTCCTGAAGTAATGGCTTTGGTTTTGTTTCTTCATTCCTTAAAGTCCCCACTTTAAATCAATTAGAAGACAAGTTTCCAGCCTTATGATATCTTCTCAAGTCACTGTTTCCGTATTTTCAATCTGAAATTTATTAAATTGCTTATTAAATAGTAGACACTGAACACCTTTGAAATAATGGAGGGATAAATGAAAGGGAGAGAAATATATGTGTATATGTGTATATGTGTGAGAGAGAGAGAAAAATGAGAGAGCCACAAAGAGATCACACAGATTGAGATCTCGATAAATTGTTGCCTAATGATTTGAAGAATACTTTTTCAAAAGTATCAAGACTGTGCTATATATTATATTTTTATCCAAGAATGTTCATTTAGCATTTTATCACAATTTTGTTATGTCTTGAAAGCATATTTATTGGCCCAAAATTAGTGCTAGATTTTAATATAGTGCCGTGATTGACAAATATTCTTTGTGCTATAATTTAATCAATAGACTACTCTTGCGGAATTTAAACTTTGCTTGCGTATATGTGTGCAGGCATGCTTACGTGTGTGATTTGGCTATTGAAAATAATGTTTCCACAAATATCCTTGAAAATGATATTTGATTACTTCCTTAGAAGACAGCCATTGAAATAAAATTTCCAAGCTGAAAGCCATGGATATTTCTAAGCTTCTTTATAAATGTTGTCAAATTGTCTAAAATTTTTATGCCAATATGAAGTAATTCATAGACTGGGAAAAGCAGGTTTACCATGCCCTCTTCTGCTACATGAATTGTTTTTATTTCTTAATTCAAGGGGAGCATAAAACTTAAGTAGGCCTCCTAGATTTTTGCATTTCTTCTGTTGCCAAGGAATGTGTTAAAAATATTTTGCCTTTATTTCTATTGTAGAATTGTCCTTCCTTTACTGATGTATAATATCACTTTATTAAAGATGGAAGACCTTTGTCCATGTATGTTTCAAATATTTATTTCTAATTTATTTGCCTTTTAACTTAGTTTGAGGCATGTAATATTTGGTTATGTGATATTAAAACACGTAAAAATCTACTTATGCTAATACTTTTCAAGCTCTATGCCCCTTTTCTTTGTTTTTGCATTGTATTTACTCTTCAGCTTGACATTCTCTAGTAATCTACAGCTAAACCAAAACTCCAAATCTCTCACAGCAAATTAAACATCAATGTATCTCAATCAACAAATATTTAACAGACTTATCTCCACTATTAGAATTCAAACATGAGATTAAAATTATTTTATTTTATTACAACTTGAAAACTTTTCTTCCTAACAAGGATGTTTTGTCAAAGTATCAAGTCCATCTTTAGGTAATATAGAGATTTTTCTCCAAAAAAAAAAAAAAAAAAGAATGAAATGAAAAAAAGAAAAAATGGAAGAATCAAAGAACGAAAGGGAGAAAAAGAAAGAAAAGAAAAAAGGAAGAGAAAGAAAAAGAAAGAAGGAAAGAAAGAGAGGGAAGGAGGGAGGGAAAGAAAGAAGAAAGAAAAGAAAGAGAAAGAAAGAAAGAAAGAAAGAAAGAAAGAAAGAAAGAAAGAGAGAAAGAAGTAAGGAAGGAAGGAAGGAAAGAAAGAAAAGAAAGAAAGAAAGAGAGAGAAAGAGAGAAAGAAAGAGAGAAAGAAAGAAAAAGAAAGAAAGAAAGAAAAGAAAGAAAGAAAGAAGAAACAAGAAAAAGAAAGAGGAGGGGACAGAAGAAGAGAAGGTAAGGATCTGAAGGAAAGGGAACTAGGGGAGGGGAGGGAAGAAGAGGAAAAGGGAGGGAAGGGAAGGGGAGGGAAGGGGATGGGAACTCTGTGAAGCCAGATATTTTTCAAGACCAACCAGATACAGATTCTGGTCCCTCCTCTAGGAAGGTAATGTGCCTTGCTATGGCTGAAATTCTTTCATGAAACAGTAAAGGACAATATTTAACAGGACAGGATGGTATTTATAGAATTCCTAAAAAAACACTCAATTGTTTAGAATAAGTTCTGCCAGGATCATAGTTTCAGTAGCAAGAGGTATTGAAAGAATTGAGACTTCCAGATGTGTCGAAACTCTATGTATCATAGAGTGTCAGGGACATACAAGTGTTCCTGATAACTTCACTCCCTCCACCTTTCTTAGGAATTCTAAAACCAAAGGAAACTGCCATGGATCTCTTACCTCTGATCCTATGTTACCAACCTATATCTTGAATGATTACTATTATATTGCATTATTATTAAGTTGGAAACTATTAAACACAAAATGGTTGGATGAAAGTGGTTACTGCCTGCAGACATTTCTATTTATTTGTATTTACCAAAATCACTTAAATATTTGGCTTTCTGTCGTTTTACTGTTTCTTGGTATTTCATAAAATTTATACCTAGTCTCTTTAAAGTATTTTTATTTTAAATTTTTATGGGTTCATAGCAGAAGTATATGTTTATGATACATATGTGATGTTTTGATGCAGGAATACAATGTATAATGATAACATCAGAGTAACTGAGGTACATATTACTTCAAACATTTATCATTGCATTGTGTTAGAAAGTTTCCAATCTCACTCTATATAGATTCCAATCTCTACTGTTATTCAATTCTATTTTTCTTTTTCTCCTCATTTTCATTCTCTCTTGGTATTTCTGCTACTTCTAATCCAGTAGGATTTGTCACCCATTTTTAATTCTAATAGTGGCCATTTATAATAATTTTTACTAGCTTCATGGATGAAAAAACATTTATTGATGCCACTAGATCATCATATTGACTAGAAAGTGGTAAAAGTATGAATTTAATGCAGACATCAGTAAGGTCAGGATAAATGCAAAACTTCTACAGTAACAAATAAAATAATAACAATGATACAACTCAACAATAACATATACAACTTAATTTAAAAATGGGCAAAGATTTTAAATAGCTATTTCTCCAAAGGAGATATACAAATGGACAATAAACACATGGTAACATGCTTAACATAACATTATTAAGGACATGCAATTAAAACAATAATAATATACCAATTTACACACAATAAAATGATGATGAAATACAGGCATACATACATATATATAGTCAAAGAAAAAATAACAAATTTTGACAAAAATATGAAGAAATTGGAGTTCTTCTGAATTGCTCGTGAGAATATAAAATGACGCAGCTGCTATGGAAAATCATATGGTGGTGAGTCAAAGCATTAAACGTAGAATTACCATATGATCCAGCAATTCTTCTTCTGGGTATATCCTTCAAAAATTAAAAACAGTGACTCCAACAGATATTTCTGCATCTATGCTCATGGCAGCTTTATTTTCAATAGCCAAAGGCGAAAGTAATCCCAGTGTCCACGAATGGATTAATAGAAAAATAAAATGTGGTATATTCAAACAATGAAATATTATTTGGCCCTAAAAGGGAAGGAAGATCCAGTGCATGCTATAACATGGATAAACCTTGACGACATTAGATTAAGTGAAATAATCCAGTCATAGAAGGAAAATACTGTATGATTCCACTTATTTGACATACCTAGCTGAAGTAGTCAAATTCATAGATAAAGAAAGTAGAATGGAAGTTGCCAAGGGCTGGGAAGAGAGACAAGGAGGACTTATTGTTTAATGAGCATGGAGGTTCAGTCTGGGAAGATTGAACAGTTCTCTAGATGGGTGGTTTTAATTGCTGCCCAACAATGTACTTAAGGCCACTGAACTGTAAATTTAACATTGTTAAATAGTAAATGTAATGATATTTATATTTAACCACAATAAACACAATTCTGATATTTAGCTAGAGTTAAATAGAGGGACATAGGCTTTTTTCAAATTTCTGGTATTTGGTATTAATCTGTTTTGATGTCTGGATTGAAGGAAAAAATTCTTAGTACTTCACCTTCCTTCCATAAAGTGTAATGGAGAAATTAGTCTTTGCTATAGTCTTTAGTTGATACCTTATTGAAAAATCGTGAGTGCAATATGTCCACCATGCAATGCTCACTCCTGTGGCTTTTCCTGATCCAGCCACTTTCTCATTTCTAACTTCAAATTCTGGTAGCATCATGCTTCAGTCTTCCTCTTCTACCAAAGGGCATGCCTCATTTATGTTAATTATGATGACAAATGAATATTTAAAATAAATAAACAGAGCATTTGAGGGTCAAAATGTGCTTAGCCAACTTAAAAAGCAGTTTGCAGTTTTCTGGTTAGTTCAGACTGAGTCAGAAGCAAGTCGTAGAGAATACATTGTCCCTTCAGCATCCTTCCAGTCATAGCTCTTGCTCTCTGTCACAGGTTGAAGCTTGTATCTGTGTCAGCTACATTGGATTTCTAGGATAATAGTTTAGTTTGGGATGTTGTAAAGGGTTGCAGTTTTGATACTTGGTATATTTCACAGTGGGAAGTTGTCATGCGTTGAGTCACAAAATTTATATCAATTTATTTCCTGCCTCCATTTATTTGACTCAATGTTAATTTTACAGGTAAGCCAGAAAGAACTGGTTGCTTAAAGTGATTTTTAAAGTAGCTATTATTAATGAATACTATTTTGTTATAATAATAATTTATTCTCAGAACTTTTGATGTTTACCTTGTCTTCGGTCTTGTCTTCAGAATGCATATAACATGTAAGTATATTGGGAAGAACAGCAGAAAGTGATTAAATTTCTGGGCTTAGGAAAAGATGAACATTCCTATCTTCATACAGGTGCACTGCATTTAAAGGATGATCTGCAAAACTCTACTTTGCAAATTATGCTTGAGAAAAGTCTGACAGAGCTGAGATATCCTGTAGAAATACCTTCACATTCTAATTTTTCAATCTATTAATAAAGCCTTATGGTATTATAAAAATAAGGAGGGACCTATATACCTAGATGATCTAGATGGAATAGACACATGTATTCCTTTTTCTGTGAAAATATGAATTCAGTCATATACATAAGGTATTTCTCCTAATGCTATCCCACCCCTAACAGGCCCCAGTATATGATGTTCCCCTCCCTGTGTCCATGTGTTCTCATTGTTCAACAACCACTTATGAGTGAGAACATGTGGTGTTTGGTTTTCTGTTCTTGTGCCAGTTTGCTGAGGATGATTGTTTCCAGATTCATCCATGTCCCTGTAAAGGACATGAACTAGTTCTTTTTATGGTGTATATTATGTGCCACATTTTCTTTCTTTTTTTTTTTTTTTTGAATTTTAGGTTTTGGGGTACATGTGAAGAACATGCAAGATTGTTGCATAGGTACACATATGGCAGTGTGATTTGCTGCCTTCCTCCCCATCACCTATATCTGGCATTTCTCCCCATGCTATCTCTCCCCAGCTGCCCACCCCCACTGTCCCTCCCCTATTTCC
>CAUYLG010075954.1:0-50462 GCA_963573385.1 Cacajao melanocephalus | reverse complement strand
GCCACCATGCCCAGCTAATTTTTGTATTTTTAGTAGAGACGGGGTTTCACCATGTTGGCCAGGATGGTCTCGATCTCTTGACCTCGTGATCCGCCCGCCCAAAGTGCTGGGATTACAGGCACGAACCACCACACCCAGCCCACTCTTAGCAACTTTTAAGAATACATCATACTATTAACTATAGTCACTATGTTGTACAACAGATCTCTTGAACTTGTCCTCTCATCTAATGAACATTTTGTGTCTTTTGACCAACATCTTCCTAGCCTGCCCCAACTGCCCTAACTCCTGGTAACCAACATTCTAGTCTCCACTTTTATAATCAACTTTTTGATTGCCACCTGTGAGGAAGATCATGCCATATTTGTCTTTCTGTGCCTGGCTTATTTCATGTGACATAATGTCCTGCAGAATATTTAACAAAATTGTTACCGTAATTTCATCTATGTTAGATAACTTTGGGGTCTGTGATGGTAGAGTAAATTAACTTCATTGGAGCTGGCTGGTTGGAAATGAAAGGAAGAGAAAAGAAACTAAAAAATTACAAACAACACCAGCTTAAAGGGGCTGAGATAATTTATTTAGCAATGAGATAAGACCCTCAAAGATCACTAATATCAAATGATGTGTTAACGCCCACCCAAGCCTGGGGTAGCTTTCCCTGGGATCCGTGTGGGCTTCTGTTATGCAGGCAGTGAGGAGAGTCAACCCATGATCTATCTGCCAACTGGAAAATCTACGCAAAATTGATATAAAAGGGAGGTTTGCAGAATAGCATTAGGATTAGCTTGAACAATTTCCAGCAAATTTTAATTTTTTTGAATTCCCCCTGCAAATACATATTATTGTTGTACCAAACTAAATAGTTTTCATACTACAATCTATAACAAAAGTGAACAGTACTTTCATTGACTACTTTGAACCAAGATAGTCTGAGCTCCTGTTGCATTCTCTGGACAGTTCCTCTCATCATGAATGCAACTGACAGCAGGTGAGGTGTGGACAGCGCCTCATGGATATTGGCTTAATATTGCGGGTCTCCTTTCTTTTCTCAAGAAAAGGCAAAAAAAGAGGATTGAATCTCATGACAACTTGAAAGAAGGGAAATTCTAACGGCACTCATTGTAACCGCCAGCCGTCGCAGGCCAGCTGCCCTCTTCCTGGTGCAGGTCCACACACATCCCACACCTGCTCTTTGTGGAACCGTTCTGGCTGGGAACATCTCCAAAGCAGTGAGTCACCTCACACTCATTTCTCTTCTCCTGGGAGCCAGGCAGAAGCAGTGCAGAGAGGATGGCTGCTCACCACAGCACCTCCAGATAACCTGACTTGGGAAGACAGATTGTTTTTGCTAGTATTAAAACACAAAACAAAATAAGTCTTCCCTCTGGCCTGATTTGATAATCCCAAAATAATATCTAACCTAAACTTGTTATGACACTTGCACTTCTTCTTTCAAGAGGAGGAAATCATAACAATATAGTGCAGGAAAGTTATGATGTTTCAGCTGGTAGCTATGTTATCATTATCATCTTCAAGCTAATTTTTTTCTGACAATCTTATAGCAAAAGTTAAAAACACCTGTAGAGTAGCTTCCTAGAAGTTTCTTTTAAAGCCAAATATAATTAAATAATTTTCTTATGAGAGCAATACATGTTCAATAGAGAAAAACAGAAGTAAAGAGAATGAAAAGGAAAATACAGTCCCATCAGCCAGAGATTGTAACCAGGGATCCCAGTTTTAAAACTCATGCACTTTCTTTTCTTCCTTGCCTGCTCTTTCACCTCTTCATGTTTTCCCTCTCTAGACATTCTCCTCTGGTGCTGCATGCTTACCTAATGATGAGATTTCCTAGAAATCCCAGAGGCTAATCTTGAAAGAAACCAGGCTCAGAACCCCCATTGTGGAATCCTCCTGCTTAAGCGGAGTTACTACTAACAATTAGTCCACCACCATCGGGAGGGCTGACTACCCAAGATAGCCATTGGAATAAGACACACAGATCCTGCACCCTGCACCTCTCCCACTCTCCTATACCAAGTTTCCCTTTAAAAAACATTATGGTAAGTTTTAAAATGTAAGATGGTACTGTAGGATGCTAGTTCACCATCTTCTTGGTTTGCTGGCTCTTTAATTAAACCTGCTTTTCCTCCCACCAACCCTTGCTTCTTGTGTTTGGCTTCCAAGTGATGAGCACCTAAACCTGGGTCTGGTTACAAGAGGATACCTATAAATGTAACTTAAGCACCTCTAATTTCCAAAGACCTCCCAAGGTTTCCCATATGGGGAACATGTTCTCTCAGCTTCTTACTCACTTACCATTTTAAATATGTGGCTGTTTAGTTAGAAAGCTCTTAAATTTGACAATGCCTAAAAAAGGAAAAATGTTTCATTCACTTTATCCTCCAAGAAATGAACAATATAAAACTTTGTCACTCTGCCATGTTTTCAAATTATTCTGAGGGCCATATCCCACTAATTTGAAAGCAAAATAATTCAGTAAGTTTCTACTTTGATGCATTCTGTCTTCTCCAAACACCTAAATTGTTAGACTAAACATAAAAAGCGAAAACCAAAAATACAGAATTGGGTTCACACATAGGAAATTGTTCCTCTGTCCCATCAAGAGAACAGAAATGCAAAGCAAGAAAGAGACCTGCAGCTGTAGTCTGCTGGGATCTGGGACCAAGATCAGCAGCTGTGCCTCAGAGATCAGTACGTGTGGGGCACAAGACTCAACAGCGTTCACATAAGGTGGGAGTCTGAACAAAGGAGAACAAAACTTTTTATCCCAAAATATACTTTGACATATTTTGGGATGGCTGTTCAGTGGACCTGCAGACAGAAATGGCCCTGAAAAACTGTCTTGCTGGGAAGAGCTGTAAATATTCTGCCTTGAGACAGCCAGGCTTTCTCTGACATCTGCCCCCTTGTCTGGATCCAGGAAAGTTTAACTGAGAGTCTGAGGCCCCTAAATGTCTTGAAGAAACATTTCCCTTCTATTCGCTCTGAGGACTGCTACTTGTGAGGTTTCATCTACATAAGAAGACCGCCCTTGGGGCCAGGCTCCTCTTCTCCCCATGACTCGCCTTCCCCTATAACCTATTCTGGGCCAGTCCATCAGCCCTCATTTTCTTGTAACCTCAAGATGGTATAAAAAGGGCAACCATCTGGTTATTTTTTGAGATTATTAATATTTTGTATAACTCCTGTGCGCATAATAAAATTTGTAAGCCTATTTTTCTGCTAATCTATGTACTATCTATTTTATAGACTCGCCTCTGAAGAGAAAAATGTAAACTTCCCTAAATGTGAAATTTAGTTTGGAGCCTGGCTGTCCTGGACCTAGCTAAAACTGGGTGAGCTGGGTTCTCCCTCCTGAGATAAAACTGTTTTTTTTTGTTGTTGTTGTTCATTTTTCTTTCTGAAGAAGGTGAGGGTAGAATGGAACCGTAATCTATTTTCTTAGAGACTCGCCAGTGGACAGGAAGAAAACAGATATTCCAGCCTGGAAAACCATCCCCTGCCATGCTGCAGCAAAGCTTTCCTAAATCAGTCACTTTAATGATCAGAAAACAGATCAGGTTGCCCAAGAGGCTCACACTGTAGAGAAATTGATTTAGAAAAGCAAAATGCTCGTGGGCATCAGATACTCCTTTTCTGCTTTGAGGAAGACACTACAAGTGAGCTTATCCCAGGCAACGGGGCGCCAGTTTGCAAACAGGTGATCTAAGGGAGTCCTACAGAGAGGGAGGCTCACCTTGGGTGGCCTGAAATCTACATTTTTAAGAATCCATAGAGGTCTTACAAAATTAGAAGAGGTGCTTGTTTCTGTTCTCTAAGCAACAGAAAATAGGACTGACATCAGAGCCTTTCCCCAAATTCCTCCCACTTCACTGAAACAAGGGGAACCAACCTGAAGGCAAAGAGCAGGTCCTTCCCTCTCTGACCTACTGTTCCAGAGGGCCCTAACTAGCATTGTCCTAAAGGAAGAGATTGAGGCACAAACAAGAATTTTAAAGCATTTACTTGAGCCAGACTGAGGACAGCTTCCCAGGACGCACTTCCGCATTGCCTTGGGTGGGCTCCCTCGGACCCCTGTCATAAGCAGGTTCTTGTAGACAAAGTGGGACAAGGAGTGGGCTGACGCAGTTGATTGACAGAAATTCTCACTGGTTTGCAGAGATAACACTGGATAGGGATTGGCTATCCATTGCTGAACTATAGGGTCTGAGTTATGATGTCTGGTTACTTGGTTTCAGTCAGTATAGAGCCCATAGCAAGTGGCTTCAAGAGGTCATTATTTAGCTCAAGGAGGAGTAAGAAGAGACTGCTATTGCACTTTAAATGCCTCTGTTAGCCTGAGACTTTAAAGACTCACATTCCTCAGATAACAAGCCTCTTTTTCCTAGCCACTAACAAATGACGGAGAAGGACAGGCAATGTACAGGAGTCGGTCAATTAGAAAGTCTGTCAAGTTGGCAGGGCGTGGTGACTCGTACCTATAATCTCAGCAGTTTGGGAGGCTGAGGTGGGCGGATCACCTGAGGTCAGGAGTTCGAGACCAGTCTGGCCAACATGATGAAACCCCCTCTCTACTAAACATACAAAAATTAGCTGGGCATGGTAGCAGGCGCCTGTAATCCCGGCTACTCAGGAAGCTGAGGCAGGAGAATTCCTTGAACCCAGTAGGTGGAGGTTGCAGTGAGCTGAGATAGTGCTACTGCACTCCAGCCTGGACAACAGATCAAGACTCCATCTCAAAAAAAAAAAAAAATGAAAGTTTGTCAAGAAAAGACACAACATAGGAAGACAAAATGGCGGTTTTGCAATTTCCTTAATATCACATCCCTCAGAATCTTAGTAATATTTGAAGGAATTTTATGGCTCAAACAAAGGTTGGTTCTTAAAAGCAACCTACAGGCTCCCAAATTTGATCAACAAAAAAAAGCTGCTCCATACTGGAAAGAGAGTACCTCCCTAAAATTAACTTCTTCTGGGGCACTGGAGGGTGGTGGGTGAGGACACCCTCCAGAAAGCAGCTGATAACCACTGCCCTCCCTTGAGCCACAGGTCTGCAGCCATCTAGTGCCACCTCTGCTCTCTGGGTCACAGTCATCTCTCACCGCAACACGTGGTGGTTCAATTAGGCACTGTAGCCTTGAGGGGAGTCACAGACGTTTATACTTCCACATTTCTTTTCAGCACCAGTAGGGCCAAGAACATGGCTGCTGTTTCAATTTTGTTTTCTACTCTTATGTGAATTCACCTCATCGCTGGAACCAAATTTATTTATAAAAAGATAAAATGCATTAAAATTATATTTATAAAGGGGAAAAATAAATAACTATAAATATTTTAGAGGCAAATATAAGAGACTATTTCATGAATGTAGGGTAAGGAGTAACTTCTTAAACATGACACAAAAAGTAAATAGTGAAATACAAATTGATATGTTCTAGAGTATTTCGTTAAAAATTGATGTTAGCGCTACCCAGACTCCTAACACAGATAAAAGCCAAGCCATAGACAAGCAGAATATGTGCATAAAGACAAATTTACAGTAGATACATATTCAGAAAATGTAATAAATATGAGTCCTTAAGAGAAAAAGAAGTAGATCCAGCGGGGAGAAAAGTAGGTATAGACTAAATAGTCTAATCAAGAAAGAAGAAACCAGACAGCTACTGAGCAGATGAGAAGTTGTTCAATCTTAATGGCAAACATAAAAATCAATGATGGAATATGATTGGTAATGTTTTACAGTTTAATAGTAGCAAGATAGGAGAAGATAAGAAGATATGCTGCAGATCAGGGGTCCCCATACCCCAGGCCATGGACCATAGCGTTAGGAACTGGGCTACACAGCAGGAGGTGAGCCGGTGGTCAAGTGAAACTTCATCTGTATTTGGAGCCTCTCTCCATCACTCACATTGCTGCCTGAGCACTGCCTCCTCTCAGATCAGCGAAGGCATTCGATTCTTATAGGAACGCGAACCCTATCGTGAACTGCACAAGCAAGCCATCTACATTGCACACTCCTTATTGAGAATCTAATGCCTGATGATCTGTCACTCTCTCCCATCACCCCTAGATGGGACAGTCTAGCTGCAGGAAAACAAGTTCAGGACTCCCTCTGATTCTGCATTACAGTGAGTTGTATAATTATTTCATTACATATTCCAATGTAATAATAGAAATAAAATGTACAATAAATGTAATGCTCTTGAATCACCCCAAAATCATCTCTCCGGCCCCCCCTCAGTCTGTGGAAAAATTGTCTTCCACAAAACCAGTCCCTGTGTCAAAAAGGTTGGGGACCACTGCTATAGATTGTATTTCTGATAGATATGAGTAACAATTTTGCTTCTGTACTTTTCAAAAATTAATAAGGCAAAATGCAAATGTTAATTACTATGAAATTGATAGGAATACAAAGATTTTTTAATCACCAAGAAATATAAATAGTGCATAATGAAAATATTAATAGAACATCAATAATAGTTATTCAAGGAAGTCAGATATTAGCATCCTCTTCTCTATCCATAAAACATGGAAGCTTCCTTCATTCTGGTATGTAGGAGTCTTCACGATCAAAGGCTCAGCCACTTAGATATTTATCCTCTCAGTCATGCCAGGGACAATTGGTTTGATTCTACAAAAGAAAAGCTGAATGTAATACTTCACATCAGTAAATTACCATATAGGTTCAACTGGTACATGTTTTAAAAATTAAATATATTCTAAATTAAATGTTTTCACTTCTTGTGATAAAGTGTTCCTATATATCCCAGTTGCATGACAATTTAACCGTGAAATGGACCATCAATTTTCAAATTTAAAATATGCATTTTTGTAATGGTCTTAATTTTAGACCATGAAAATCATGTGTTCTTGGATTTAGATTCTTTTATTTTATGCTGGAGATGAGTTAAAACACAGTCTGAAAAATTGATAGAGCAGGACACGGTGGAGGCATTCGGATGTGACCTGTGCCTCTGCGGCCCTGCAGTGGATGGCCCCGAGGTGGTTAAGTGCGTGGGGGCCTGCATGCTGCTCCCGCTGCCCTACAGCCTCTTCCCTGACCTCAGGTGCGGGGAGGTGTATCATCACACAGTTTTCTTCTTGTATATTAAGTATTTTTGGAAACCACTGAGTTAAATACCTGGAAGAAAACAGTGAAGAAATGAAATCATTTAGATAATTTAAATGGTTGACCAGCGTATCATAGAATGTACACCTAACAGTACATGACTGTGTTAGACAATCATGCTTTTATACACATATCTAAAATAGTAAATGTTGATAAATATCTTGCTGTCTTAAGATGAAATATTTTACAGCGTTTACAGCCATAACTTTATAATTTGAACTGAATTTATATGTATATATATATATATATATATGTATATATATACCTATCTTGCTAAAAATTATACTAGAAGCTGTAGTAGTGTCCACCACAATGGTCATTACTGCTAAATAATTAACCTTGACATTCCTTAAGAGCCCCTGCTCTGCTGGTAATATTTAGAACTATTGAAGCGAGAGATTTTCTTGCTGATATAATAATTTCGTGGATAGTAGTACTACCCCAAATGAAAAGACATTAAGACTGACTTCTGGAGGCTTTATTTTTCTTCCAGTGAATCCATTATGGATAGAATTTAATTCCTTACTGACTCTAGAATTACAAAGCAAAGTACTTATGTGATGGAATTATACTAAGCTACTAATTATCTGTTGTACATTTGAAATTTAAACAATTTCGCTTGCCATAATTACTTTTCTTCACATTTTAGTTCAATAACTAAATTCACTTGTTAAAATGACATTAATAAGGAAATCTTTGTTAAACAAAAACGTGATTCCAAAGATTTAGAGTTCAATTTAAATTAATAATAATTATACAATTTAATACACATTTCATCAGTTTTTTTGGTATGCTTTTACCCATAGAAAATTCCCTGTTCATATTAAAAAGGAATATATTAATTTTCAAAGTGGATATGAGATTACTAAATTGAAGACAGCCCTATTTTACAGGGTTGTTATTTGTTGGTGTCAGGTTGGCACTAAACACTGAAAAATAGGTTTAGAAACTTATACTAAAGTGTTTTCTATCACCATTTATTTTATTAATATGCATGTGTGCATTCAATTTACTCAAAATTAGGTGAGACTCATGGCTTTAATACTCCATGATGGATTGTGGTGTTCACGTTTTTGATGGAAAATTGTTTCTAGTCTTGCTTCTGTGTATATATCTGATTGTTCCCACCTTCTGTGATTTATATCCAAATTTCAGAGTTCTGAGGACTAATTCCACATTCAAATGTAAGGAAGGAGGATAGAATTATTTACAAGTATTGTGTACATTTAGAGTCATCAGTTTAATTTCCTGGAAGCTCTTCTATCAATTACGGATCTCCCAGAAACTTTTCATGACCTAGTAGCTCTATTATTTAACAAAAAGCAATTTAATTTAGCATTAATAGGATTGTTATCTTTTTACTGAAGAATTAAGATTTTTTAAATCCCCTATTATGTTGGTAATTGCCATTTATAAAGTATTTACTGTATCTCTTGAGCTCTATGTACGTAGGTATAACACCATTACTAAAGCTAGCTCATGAGGTAAGAATGGCAAATGTGCATGTTACACATATGAGGGGTGAAACATGAGTAAAACTAAAATCACTGCAGGCCACGCAGCTAGTAACCAGCTCGAGCTCTGGACAGCATCCTTGATGACCTGGTAACTGTGCCGGCACTGTTCATCCCACCAGGGTGGCTGCGAATCTCGTGGTCGCGTGGAATGTGGCTCTCCAGGGAACATCCAAGACTAGTATCAAAAGGAAGTTATGTGTGTGCTTCAATACTCACAGAGGTAGCAGAGGGTATACAATACTTTATCTGAAACACTTGGGACCAAATCTGCCCCAGAACCCAGAATGTTTCAGCTATAGAAACATAGTAAACAACTATTGCGGAAATTGTTGGAAGGAGGCCCGCATCAGACATTAATATTCTGTATAGAAATGTATGAACCTTTATGCTAAATGAGACAAACACTATAAGTAGCTTCATTTCGTTTTCCATCAAGTATTACTACCAAATAAGCTATTACAAACCTTCACATTGCCATTTTAAAAAATTGCATGATTGTGGATATAAGAAGTTACTGCTGAAAGGGGTGCTTTGTCAAGAAACATTAACAGCAGGTTATGTATTGCTTGCTATGTTGCAGCATGGCTGTAGACCAAACTAGCTTGTCCCTGCATCTGGGCTACACTCCATGTTTAAGACATGATTCAGTTGTCCCAGATCTAAAATCTTGTTTGCCTAAAGGGTTAAAACAAAAAACTTCCTGAATATTTAACTGGTGTTTTATAAATTAAGATTTCCTCCCAATTTGTTTAAACTTAAATGTAATTATGTGCATGATTATAATGCATATTGTGATAATATCATTCTGTTGAAACTGAACAGAATGACAGTACCTAATTGAAGACAGACCCTCATTAACTGTCATCTGTGTAGACCTAGATTGAGATCACTCACAAATACCCAACATTCGTCTTACAACTGATGGAAGTTCATTAGATCACTGTTGCAGAATCTGAATTTTCTGCCACTAGACAACTCAAATACTTCTCTTGTTTTTCTTAAAGCTTTTTCTTTTTTTGACATATTCCTTGAAATAGTTTCTTCTCTAACTTATAACCTCATGAGATTTCTCATGTTGTTCTGAATCAGTGGCACATTCTAGCATGTTCTTAAGCAACTAAGGCTATAAGACATGGATGAAAGCATGTACATACAGGTCCTATTGAATCTAATGTGTAGTTGAGTCAAATATGACACATTGCTATAATAATGTCTATGGTACCAGACAGTAAGTTTCAGATTTTTTTTTACATTAAATCCACATTTAGAGCTTATAAACAGTAACTGTTATTTCAGTACCACATGAATGTGGTGGCATAATGTAATCATTCCAGACTGAAATGAAACAGAAAAAAGCTTCTCACACTCATGTATCGGGTTGTCCTATATAGGATTTTCCATTAAGTCCCCATTTTAATTAATCAACCTTACTTTTCCCATTATATTGACGTTGCCAAAAGTGAATTTTCACATTCCTTGCTTTTATTAAATACTCAATTCTGTACATTTTCAAATTATTCTACACAGGTAAATATACAAAATCTGAGTTAATTTTATGCCTTCATATATCTTATTGATCAAAACTATAATTTAATCTTTACATGGTGATACTTCTCATTAATATTGAGTGCTGTGTATTTAAAAATTCTAGGAAACAGCAACACAAAGCATACATCACAGGAAGCAGGCATACAAAGGGCAGACACACAAAGACAGAAATGCAGCTGTGAACCTGAGAACCAACCCCGTCACCATTACCAGCACCAAAATAAAGCCCACCAAGTCTCCCCATTTTATCTTTACCCTGACCTAAGACATCACTAATAGTTGGGGTTTTTTTAAATGGGAGAAGAGAGCAGTTGAGAAACTACAAACAAGTCAAACTCATACATTTCCGTATACTTCTCCCTTGAGTTTTATAATGGGTCTGAAGGCAAATCCTAACATCCGATATGTCAATATTCACACAGGTATATTCCAAAAGCAATAGACAGTCAGCATCCCTTTTACTGAGATTAAAATTACAATATTCTTTTCAAAGAATGCGCTGTCAGTACATACTCATACACATCAAGATGCGTATTTTTTTGATGGGACAAAGATGAGCACATCAGACAGCTGATGTTTTCAATACAGCACACAACACATTTAATGGTTTGGGCTCACATAGGGATTTAACCTGTTCTCCTTTTCAGCACAGTCCAAATCACAAACCCTAATCTAATGAGTGATTGAGGGCTCAATATTTTTTAATTTAACATGTTTATTCTACAGCTCTGTATTATTTCAATACCAGGCTCCATATCGATAAGAATGCATCATCTCATTTTTTTTTTGTTTTTGGTTCTTTAGTTTGAGAAGTCTGTTTCCTTTCATATTTCTCTTTCATGATCATTTTCTAACAAATATACCCATGGCTTGGTATGTTAACAGAAGAGATGACTAATGAAGTCTAAATAGTCGTAAAAGGAAAATTCCCATGAACTGGATAAACACAAGAATTACAAATGTGATGAATAGGAATAAGATGCTACAGAAATTGATATTGCCAAGTGTATCATTTCAGCCACATTTCAATACTCATAACAATTACTTAGAATCAGCAACACCGCACAGCTAATCAACTGCATCTGTTCATCTTCACAGCTGTTACTCCGGAAAAAATGCCACTCTCCTCCCCACTCGGCTCCAAACACAGTATGATTGTAATGAACACCTATCCTGATGAGGAATGCAGGCTGCCTCTTGGAGAAAATTCAAATGGAGGTCCATTTGAAAGTGGAAACTCACTTGTGAGGCAACAAACTGGCTTAACTTCAACCTTTACGAGTTTATTCCATATCAGAATTAAGTTGCTATTCATTTTTACTTACTCTTCTAAATGGTTAGGAAACAAAATAAAATTATAAATATTATTAGCCATGCAATTAAAAGTGGTTTATTTTGTTATTTTTTCATTCAGTGATTTTGAAGAAAATATGTATTCTTTTTCAGCCTTTATCGATGCTCTCAGCCGTACACACACAGGTATGCCCCCACCGTTATACAATAGAAAAGGAAGAACGTTAGGAAAAATGCAGAGGACAGATTAGGTAGGTGAATCTGCCATCAGGTGTTAAGGGACCATGTAAGGAGGGCCAAAGGTTCATTTCTTTGAAAACACATCACTGAAGCAAGATCTGAATGGAAATCTTGCTATGAGAAGGAGATGGCAGGAACATGAGAAAAGTCTGGGGATGAAAAGAAGACAGGGCTGCCATTTTTTAAGCAAAACGCACTGTGGCCTGAATACAAATGGACTTAAGAAGGTGGAAATAGGCCAGGTGAGGAGGCAGAGCATGCCTTACCTCTTCAGATCTGTGAAGGGTTGGAGTTTTATTCTAAGAACAATCAGAAGCACTTAACGACTTCTGACCGAGGAGACTGACATTATTCCAGGACAACTGTACTTTAAACAATGTATGACCTGTCAAGGGTAAATATTTCTGCCGGATTCCTCCATGTCATCTATCAGACTTCCTCTGCTGCCCATTTCTGGATTTCCCCTTTCCTCTCCACCATGCCTTGCTAAGCTGCAGTGTCTTCTCAATCTCCAGCCTGGAAAGGGGCCTCCTGTAGTCCCCACAGCAGCACGTCTGCAGTCATGCTTGGCTCTTCTTTCTTCTTATCTGCCTCCAGGCACCATGTCCTATAGATGCAAGTCCTTGCAGTTCAAGGTATGACTGGGTTGTGATGCCTATTGTCTCCGCTGTAAGATGTAGGCCTCCCTAACTCAGGGAGGGTGCTGCAGCAATAGCCTTCTACTTCCAGTCTCTCACTTTCCAGACCTGCCTTTTGCCATGAGACTATGCTAGCGTTCATTGAAACATTCAGATTTGATTTCAGTTAGCTTTACTCCTAAATTACAAAAATACCAAACCCCCATTAACTTTTATAGCATGTGACTCAGGGTTCTCCATGGTCTGATGTCAATGTACTTAAACAACAGTAGTTCTCCCAAGTCCCAATTTTGTATGATTTTGGCTTCCTTCCTAAAACATTCTCTGTTCCAGTCTTTGCTAATGCTCTCAACCTGTGGAGATCTTAATTATGCCAGATGAGTTTTTAATTAACTCTCTGGTTTTGCCTGTGATAATAAAATTTACCTTTAATCCAATGCTTACTATGTGCCTGGCACTGTTTTAAATGTGTTAATTCACAGCACTGTTCTGTGTGGTTTCTACTGCTAGCCTCATTTCACAAATAAAGTAGTTGAGGGTCAACATGTCATACATCTTGTAGGTGGCAGAATTAGATTTCAATCCAAACATTCTGCCCTGAGAGCCCAAATGGCGAACCATGAAGCCATGTTATTATGTACCTCACAGCTGGTACATGGTACATCACACCCTTTCTCATATGACTTATGGAAATATTCTGTCTCACATTGTCATCAGAATATTTTGTTTTGATTTTTGTGTTTATTTTTTCTTTTTGCTTTTTATTAGTAGTTTTTTTTGTTTGTTTGTATTGTTTTGTTTTTTGAGACGGAGTCTCACTCTGTCGCTAGGCGGGAATGCGGTGGCACGATCTTGGCTCACTGCAACCTCCGCATCCTGGGCTCAAGTGATTCTCCTGCCTCAGCCTTCTGAGTAGCTGGGACTGCAGGCACCTGCCACCATGCCCTGCTAATTTTTGTATTTTTTAGTAGAGATGGAGTTTCACCATGTTGGCCAGGATGGTCTCTATCTCCTGACCTTGTGATCTGCCCACCTCAGCCTCACAAAGTTCTGGGATTACAGGTGTAAGCCACCGAGCCCGGCCGTAGGTTTTTAAAAATATACATTGCACCCTATGGGAGAGTATAGGACGTGATTGGATGAACATCCCGTCCATCAAATCCTGCCTGCCCAGTTACCGTAGGCTGACTGTGGGAAACTTAAACTGTCTTTTCCTCAGCTACCACATCTGTAAAATAAAGATAATAATATCAGGTAATATGAGGTAAAATTACTCTTATAGTTAAATAAAGATAATAACATCAGGTAATACGAGGTAAAAATACTCATAATACCTCATATTAGGTATTATGAAGATGGAATATAGTGTGTGTGTGTGTCTTAGAACAGTCCCTATTCTAGCTCAAATTGAATGCTAATGCAAGTGTAATTTCCAATACTACTTGTTATTAGTATTAGTTTTCTGACTTACCTCTAGTTAGGTATTCTCCCAATTACATAAACACTTATTTCTACATTTTTTTCCTCAAAAATGCACAAAATATTACAAAAAGAGGAAATAAGAAATGGTGGTAATAGGTACCTTGTCACGCTGAGGGTCTGCCAGTTTCCAGAATCGGGGTCATTTATTTGATCCTGCAGTTTTACCACAGCTGTAGGTTGGCTTGTCAACTCCGTGGGCAGTCATGTTCAAAACTGCTGAGCCAGGAGACACTGAAAGGAGAGATTTCTTATCGCACTCCAACTCCTCTTTCCTATTATTTATGTCCATTCATGTCCTGGCAGATTCATCCACCTATTTCCAAAACCTTGCAGACCCTAATTTTTCACCTTTGTCCCAAAACTCTTCCTTATTGAAACTTCAATCTGTTGGGGCTCAGAAACAGTTACATCAAAATATGGCTCTTTGACATGCTGAACTGGAGAAGAAGCTTCAAGGGCTCTCTGACCTTCCCCTCACCTCTTACCTCTCTGTCCTCTGTCTCTCCCAAAGCACAGAATGAAGTTGTTCTCTGAAGTTCCTTGATCTGCCTAAAGTCTGAACCTGCCAATTTCCTCTGGTCCCTATTGCTGCGTTTTTATTGTCTGAACTCATATTGGATGAAGAAAGACTGAAATCTGTCAACACACCTGAGCAGCCTTGTCACAAACCGCTCTCTGCTCCGTAAGCCCAGCAGACTTTGTCCCAGGCCATTGTATGTTCTGCAAGCCCATGGAATTCTTCCAAAGGTCTTCTACTATCTCCTTAAGATCCTCCACACTCCCCATCTCCCTTACCCCTAAGAAAGTCTATAGCCATTTCTACCCCATTGCATGGTGGGGCAGTCAGTCTGTAATTTCTCCCATGCACACTAATAAATTTTTATTCCATTTCTCCCATTACTCTGTCTTTTGTTAGTTGATTTTCCAGCAAACCCTCAGAGAGCTAAGCAGAAGTTTTCTTTTGCCTTCTGTAAGCCAACCAATCATGCTAACTGTACCTTTCTACTCATTCTCAATTTTTTCCAGCTAACTAAAATATATACATTTATCGTTCCTGAACTTCCCGTATTTCCTTTATCTGGGGCAATAGTACAATATATCTGGGCCCTTGCAGTTATATTCATAATCTACTATATAACATTTGTGTAACTTCAGAAGGATCTATTGAGCAGTCTTGATCTATGCTGTATCCGTAGCTGAGTGTGGTTGAATCAGACAGGACTCCTGACCCAAGTGGAGCCAAGTAATTCATTTATCATTGGAAGGCATCTATCTGTCTATCTATCTATCTATCTTTGCTTTTCTGAAAACTTGAATAAAGGGTCACAGAGACATGAAAAGTGATGTAGCAATGGATTACAAAAGCAATGGTCAGTTATCACCTACGTGGAGCTCTTCAAATATATCTTGGTACCATACTCCCCGAAAGCCTGATCCTTTTCCTTTTATTCAGCGTCTTGCCTTCTAATAACATTGCTGCACCTCCACCAAGTTTATCATCCCCATTCTCACCTCACTTTGGTTTCTTCCAAAGCAGTTTTCCTAATAAGGACGTAAAGGAGCTATGTAACAAAGCGACAAAACTTTGTGGATTGGAACAACAATTGTGTATTTGTTTCATAATTCTTCAAGTGAGTAACTGAGTCTGGTCTTGAATGGAACCTTTCCTGCATTCACTCATTCACCCTAGAATATGCGTCTTACTCAGCGGTGAGCTGTGGGGTGGCTGTGCTCGCCAGCACATCACTGGGAGCTTCAGGTGAAACAGCTGGGTCAGCCTGGGTCTTGCTAACATGGTCACTCATTCTCGGTGAGGCTAGCCTGGGCCTGGTCTCATGGTGTAAGCAGAGATTTCAAGAGAGAAAGACAAAAGGCATGAAAGTCTCCTTGGAGTCCAGGCATGTAACCTGCATATCATCACCTTTGCTGCATTGTACTGATCAAAGCTAGTCTCAAGAACCACCCAGATTTGAAGGGAAGATAAATAGACTGCATGCCTTAGGAGGAGGTGCAGTATTACATTGCAAGGAGTGTGGAGTCCGAGAGCAGAGAATACTTGTAGTTAGTTTTGTAATGTATTACAACTCCCTTTTACACAAGCTCAATTAGTTGGCCATATCTCTCTTTCTTTAAGAGGCCATGGCAAAACTGGGCATAATAATAATAATAACGTCACTCTACAGATTAATCCCATGACAAACTCATTAGTATTCCCCCAAAATCTTTCAATCTTCCCTGTCAGGAGTCTTTTCCAAGCCCCTCATTAGTTTTAAACCCTCTATATTCTCCTTGAGTCATCTGTACAACTACCTGAACCCTGTGTTTGTGTGAGAGAGATCAAAACTATTCAAATAATGTTCTATTTTATGAGTGAAGTTTTCATTACTTTTTGTTACAGCACTGTAAGATTGAAGGGCTTGGGAGGAAAAACATATGCCAAATCTTGTAGGGAAAAGAGTGTAATCAGAAAAATGACATTATGTCTGGTGCCAATCACCTGCAACTCATAAAATTAATGCATCATTTAAATAAAGAGTAGAATCTACATATCCAGTGTAGAAAATGGGGGAAAAACCTGGGGCCAAATTTCTGGGCTTTATATTTGCCTTTCCTATTGATTAACTATAAATTGTAGGCAAGGTATAATCTTTTCTTGGCCTCTGTTTATTAATCTGCAAACTAAACAGGTTGAACAAAATGATTGGTATGGTTACTTACAGCAAGAAATATATCCAACCAGAGACTTTCAATGGGAGATATAAAAAACCCATAAGTTTAATGTTCTGCAGAAATACAACAAAACAGACCATTTGATGTTTAATGGATAAACGTTTAAAAACTCTTCTTAAAGATGTTTTACTCATGTATTTTTAAATCTGCATTTCTTTGTTTTACTATAAGCACATTCTAGGAAAGGCAAAATTGTTCTGTAATAGATATCCATCTGTTACTTCTTTTGTACTTCATTATAGTAACATATTTCTATAGTTATGATATAATCACTTCCCTGTAAACAATGACAAAATCACCACTCAGGATTGTTGTAATTTGAAAAATGAACAGTATACAGAGACAATGACTACTTTCAAACATGTGTGACATAATGATTCAGTTGTCACTACTACTAGCTTTCAGGATGTCCAACTTAAAGCATATTTTCTAATTTTCAGAAGTTTCTCAGTGATGTTATGGGCAGTTTTGTGTACGTCCAAAGCTCTAAGTGAGCCCTAAGAGAGTCTCTGGTTTCCTAATGAGGGAAGTTGTTCAGAAACTCCTGGTGCCCACACAATGAGATTTCAACCTGGCTCAACTTTTAGTCCACTCTTCAAAGTATAGACTAGAATGAGCTGCTGCTGGGAAGGTTTTGTAGGTGGCTTCTTCCATGCTTACTGTTGACTTAAGAAATAACTTTAGGCCTCAGTGCTTTTGTCTTTATTGTCAAAATAATGACATGTTAGGCCTTTTTCTTTAACAAGTAAACTCCTGAAAAAAGAAGCAAGATGGAAGTATTTATGACAATTAACCTCTCTTTACATATTTACATGAACTACCTGTGAAGGCATCTTTTTACTCTACTGCAGCTATGCCACGACTGTGAGATAAGTGACCTTCTTTAGCTGGCATCTTCTCCATGGGCTCTCGGTGGATAGCAAGCTCTTCCAACAATCCCCCTTAATTCTGATGTTATATTACTATGGAAAAATACTATCATTGTTCAGGATATCATTACGCAGGTAGCTAATAAAATTTTTGTAGCTTAGTAGCATGGAAGCTACTTTTTTCATTAACAATATATTAAAGGTACACATTCCCCAATGAATTCACACACATCCATCATCCCAGCTACAACACGACTCTGTGAGACAGAGAGAGAGCACTTCCTCATTCTGAACTAAGAAAATAGAAGTTTTGTTACATCAAGTGCCTTTCTACAAGTAGTGCGGCTGGTAAATGGTGGAGCGAAAGAGACTCTAGATCTTTTCAAGTCAACTCCACTGGAGTGGATAGACAGGAAAGTGTGAAATCACCATGCCTATTTATCACTCTGAGTTCCTTTGTCTTCCTGTGGAGTCAAAGGTTTTGGACTTAGCAATACCTATCTTTCCTTCCAACATTAACCTATTCATTCATAGATGTAGAATGTATTTCTACTGTAAGCCTTAGTTTAGATAAAGTTTCTCCAGTCCCCACTAAGGCGAAGAGAGGAGTGGTTGGCTTTTTCCCTCTGTCCTCGCTGATTGCTTTTACCACGACAACATGTTTTTCTAACCAATGCTGCTTTGGGCCCATCCAGAGTAGAATAAGGAGTGAGGAAAGGAGGAGGGAGAGGAAACGGAATAGGCAAACAACTTTCCCACCAATATGATGGAGGTCCCAGTGCTTTCTGGGCTCCGCTAGTGTTGAAGCTGACTTTTTCTGTCATAGTGTGCATCGGTGTGTTCTTTGCAACCTCGCTCCTTACATTTGAATAAATAAATACCCTTCTCTCCTGGCTGGTCACGTATGACTTTTTTCTCAGCTGCTACACATCTCAAGGTAGCCCTCCCCCATCATCTTGCAGACTACTCAGCCTTCTAAGGGGCCTTCTGGAATAGAAGCTCAGGGGAGCCCTGACTGCCGTCTCTCATCTAGTCTATTTCCAGGCCAGGGAAAACACACATGCATATTTTTGTCTGACAAATTCTGACCACACAAGTCCATCCCATTTCAGTTTTATCTCCTTTGCAGCTAGCCATCTCTACGTTCATACCTTTATTTCACTCCTCTTTGTTGAAGAGCAGGCTATGCTCCCGGCACCAGATATGCATCCTGTGGGTGACCCCACTGACGTTTCTAACACAAAACAAAAGTCGAACCCGCCCATCCTCCGTACACACTTATAAACTCACTCCAACCTGCGGCAAGTGCAGGACTCCCTGCCACTGATAGTGCTGCCTAATACACTTTCCTAACCTTTAATTATTTGCTCAAGCTTTCCAAACTATTGTATAAGGTGGAGATCAGACATGACTGAAAGTACTAATTACCAGGCACTTTCTTTTCCTGAAAGGAACATTACCCTCTGACACCTGACTTCAGAATACATCAGCTAACACTCAGCAAAAACTGTGACTAAAATAGTTACACTTCTATTTTAAACGTGCTGTTAGAGAAAGGTACCATGATCAAAGAGCAAAACCATGAGTAGGAGTTGAAGTCTGAGGTTGAGTGAATTTCAGGACCAGAAGTAGGCAGTGACAGATGAGGCCGCAGGTCCCCCAACGGGAGACAGCCTAAGGTCGTAGACATGAGATTGAAGACTAGAGCCACGAGGCAGAGACTCTAGTTTTCAGGAATGAAGCATTCCCCTAATTGGGGGACACTAACATGGTTTAGAAAAAAACAGTTGCAGCCTCACTGCCATCTGGGAAATAAGAGGGTGTAAATTGTGGTGTGCTGGTAGCCAGCACTGGCCCCGGGGAGCAGATGTTCTCTGTGGAGGGAGTATTTACATCATGGAAACCAGCAAACTCTTCAAATCAGGGCTTTTCACCATGATAACGAGCTGTTAAACATTTACCAGCATATACAATTTAAAACCTGGAAGCAGCAACTTAATATCAGACAAAATAGAATTTAAAGCAAAAGATGATGGAGAAATGTGAGTACTGTAATAATGATACACGGGGCAACCCAACAAGAGAGACTAGAAGTCATAACATGTGCATTTACAGGAAATACACAGGGCAGAAGTCTATCCAAACACAAGGAAAAAATAAAAATTCCACAGTGAGGAGGGGGACATTTTAATAAATTTCTCTTAGAAATTGATCAATCGAGCAGGCAAAACATTAGTAAGAACATAGACTCTTTGATGAAGAGAATTAAATGGTTTAATTTCATGAAAGTTTATATACATCTATACATAAATATTCTCCTCCCAAAATCTAAAAAACAGAGCATTTTAATGTTCAGTATTGAGGATTATGATAAAAATGTATGCATTAGCGGTGATGATAAATTATTACTCTTTCTCTATGTATCTATATCCTACTACATTTCCAGCTGTAAAAAAAAAATTAAAACAATGTGAAGATGATTATTATTTTCAATATGTGTTTTTATTTTCTTCGGATGTAATTGAATTATTCCATTGTGTATCTTATGGTTGTAAACACTCATATTCTGTAGTGAAAGCATCAGGCCTCAAGGCTCATTTGAAAACACACAAAGAATATCATGCAAAACTAATTGAATTTTTTTAAAGAAAGTAGAAGGATTTTCTAGTGTCCTGGAAATGAATTTTTAGTATGACAGAAACTGAACATGGAAAATCTATAAAACCTTATTTATACCTTCATATTTAGTTCCAAGGGCCAGAGATGCCAAAATAATTGGAAAGACATGTAGCAAAAATTATAGGAAATGGTAAAAGTGATAATCATGAACAAAGCAATAAATTGATTATTAAGATACCTCTGTCACAAACCACTACTAAGCATAATAGAGTTAGAAATTCAGCCAAAAATATAAACTTGTAATTTCCGGTTTTTTTTTTTAAATCAATATCATCCATTATACATGGATAAAACTACCATTATTGTGAGCCAAATCTTTTGGTGTTTAGAAGCTTGGAGGTGTACAAAGAAGCCTGGAGCACATGGTACTCTGTCAACATTTGCCAATTGGTAGAAATCAAATGAGATTTATAAACAATAAAACACACAAGAAGCAATGCACTTGTGTAACTAACAATAGTGCAAATGCAAAGATGTGTCAAATATGCGGCTTTCTTCCATGTACCATAGTGAAATATACACAGGGTACTCCAGCCAATCCTGTGTGAACACTCTGGAGACGTGCTGATAAAGGTTAGATAATTGCCAACTATATTAAGAGCAGGATACTAAAAAATTTTATTTTTTTCTCACCTTTATATAAATAAGTGGGTAGAGATTAAATTGATTATTATTTTATTTTGAAGTTCATTGATTTATCAAGAGAAAATCTCTTATTTTATTCACATTGTAAGAACTTCCATTTTTTAACTAAACCTTTCATTATAAACAATACAAAAATTGTTTTAAGAAGGCAGCATTTTGAAATAAAAATCTGCGCACCAAACGTTCTCTCAATTATTTTGTTAGAGTGTGTGTCAGTGTTCAGACCTCTCAAGAAATTCATTAAATGTTTTTGTGTTTTCCTAAGTTACATATCTGAGTTTGGATTCTTTCAGTGCAAATAAACATCAAAAAATTTCAAAAAATAATTTTCTTTTAGACAAACCATGTTGGCATATTTAACTAAGCAATATGTGAGCCAAATATCCTTTTATTATTGAATCATCATAAGTATTTCAAAGTTCTCATTAAAGAACTTATTTTTTAATGAGCATTTTTACAATCACCATAATGTATTTTACAATTTATAGTTGTTTTATTTTACAATTTAATTTTTAATTTAATACAGTTGTTTTGTCACTTTATTTATAGCCAGTGTAACATTAATGGTTTTCCACTAATGTTAATGATATAAAACTTTCATTTAAAGTATGTTTTGTACCTAAAATTGAGACAATATAAGAAAAATGATATCAGGTAGGATATAATATATGTTGTTGACAGTTATTACCAGATGGTATAATTGGAAAATAAATAAATGAAATTTGGGAAGCATTTTACCATATAATAAAGAATCTTAAAATATTCTAGTGTTCTACCACATAAGAAACTATACAAGAAAGAGGATAAAGGAGTACTTTTAAAAAATGAAACTGTTAATATTCGAATCTATGTTGGGCATCATAATTTTTATTTTGCATAAGTCATTTTATTTAATTCCTATGGAAATTTGTTTTTTGATTTGTACCTTTAGTCTTAAGATGACATAATAAAGCCCAAGTGCCTGACCACTTCATGAAAACTCCATCAATAATAAATGCTAGGAAAGGCATTTGCACTCCAGGCATTCCCACTGTGCAGTGCTCTGCTCTGCTCTAGGTGCACACATGAAATCAGACGTTCCACAGAAACAGTATGTCCCTTCCCCCCAGGGTACCCACAGAAGAGATGCATGTAATAAATAAAACTGTGTTTCAGAAAGACAGTGTGATTCCTGCTTAGAAGCATAAAAAGGTGAATTTGCCCTGAGGACTAAGAAGTCGTGAAAGGGGAAGTGCCAATTGCTCTATGACCTGCAGAAAGAACCGGAGCACTCAGGAAGAAAAATGGTGAAGTGAGTCCAAGTCCAGAGATGAGCAGATGAAAGGAAGGAGTGGGGACATAATGGTCTAAAAAAGTAATTGCCAAAGTAAGTTTGGGTGCTTTGAAATGAAATCATAAAATCTCTGCAGTACAGTACTGTGGTAGATTCCTTTGCTGCTCACTGAGGATTCATGTGTGTTCTTTCTGCCACGTGCCTGGGAGTTCAGGGACTGGTTTGCCTAATTAGACGAGTATAGCAAGTGTGCAGTTTCCAGGCTGATGCACAGATGAGGATGCACTGTCCTTCCTGGGGTTCTCTCTGCCGTGCTGTGACAACACATACAAGATCGGTACGGTGATGACAATGTCCAAAAAGCCCAAATTTCTATCCTCCTTACTTAACCAGATTTGCTGCAGATGGTACAATACCTACTTTAGCAACCGAAGAGAAATCTACTTGAAACGTATTAGGCCACTGAGATTTAGGAGTTCATTTTTTGCTGTAACAAAGCATAGATATTCTGACTAATACAAATGCAATGAATACAATTATAACTAAGAAGATAGGCTGGAAAAATCATTGCAAAATGTGACAGAAAAGGACTAAAATCAATAACTTGAAAAGTTCACACAAACCACTTAGAAAATGATTAACTCCCAGAGAAACAAAAGTCTCAAAATACGATGATATGCAACATAAATAACTTCTGTAAAAATAGATGGCCTTTCTTCATTAGTAATTACGGAAATGCAGATGAAAACAATGACAACACATTAACCACTTTTTCTTCAAAGCTATCTAAAGTTCTGAATGATAATACTGAGGACTTAAAGAACACAGCACAGCACATTGCAGGGGCATTCTGTGGTGGGCGGTTGGGTAGATGCCCTTGACTTTCTCCCTTAGACTTCTGGACACTTTCCATATTCTTTCAGTCAATACACAATGATTTTGTTATCAGAAAACAATTATCTAAAAACTGAGATCATAAAAAAGATAAAGAGAATTTAGGATAATATTCATCTAATACCCATATACTGAAAGCTGATATGGGCACAAAGACATTTAAGAAACTCATATGTGTGTGTGTGTGTGTGTGTGTGTGTACATACATGTATATACGTATAATATGTGTACATATACATGTGAGTTTCCTAAATGTCTTTGTGCCTATACGAATTTTGTGCTCATACAAGCTATATATGTACTTATACATATGTTTCATAAATGTCTGTGTATATATACATACAAATTTTAATATACTTCAAAGCACCTGTAAATCTCAAACCGTCATTAATAAACAGAAAAGTACAAAATATTTTGTACTAGAATAAAACAGTATTCAAAGATTATTTTTAGCAATTTATAAATATTTAAATGTCTAGAAAGTGAAATGGATGAATACACCTCTAGTGTGTTAGATCGCTGAGATTTAGAAGTTAACTTGTTACTGTAACAAAGCGTAGACATTCTGACTAACACAAATACAAGGACTAAACCACGTTGCTGCAGTAAAGGAAGCAGCCCTGCCCTGGGGTTTAGATCTGGGGACACTGCCAAGCCTGGGGGTTGGGTTGGGCGTGGGGACTGTGTCTGGCAGGCACAGCCGGGCCTGAGGTGCTCCCAGCCAAGACCCTCACCAGCAACCATTCCTGCTGTGCCTTGAGGCATTGGAAACACTCCAAGATAGTAACCGGGCAGTGCTTCTTTAGTAACAAAAATGTGTCCTACTGAGATGAGGGAAAGTGTAATAAATCTTCATATCTGCCATCAAACCAGGACCAGAAGAGAGAAGTCATGTCTTGCGTGAAGCTTAAACATTGAAAATGTCACAAGGAAGTTTTTTAGTAGCAGAGGATGCTGTGAAACAGATTAAATTCTTGCACAAGAGATATCATTACAAATCTTATTAAAAAAAAGATCAAGATGAATACAGTGCAGCATCTATAATTCCAACGTCTCAGGGTTCAGCCGGGAACATTAAACAGGAGCGAAGCATCTACAGGTGACAGCAGGGAAAAGTCTCAAGGGGAATCTCTGTCTTCTGGGTATCACATGTTTAAAAGTCTCTTCCACCCCAAGAAAACCGCACCAAGGCAGCATGTACCTGCACACTTCAACAAGCCTCCCGCTGTGTCTGTTTTGTATTTCTCACCTACAGGAAGACGGTGAGCTAAACACTCAGCATTTTTATTCATCTAAATCCTAAATGTGTACTGAGTAGTGAGAAAGCTTCTGTGTGATGAAGAAACAAAACAAGACATCTGTTCAAGAACCATGCTGATTAAACTTCCAAAGTGTAGCCATTGACCACAGGGGTTAGAAAGTTACCAGCTTATGGGCAAAATCCAACACACCAACTGTTCTTGTACCGTGGGTTAAGAATGACTTTTGCTTTTTTTAAATAGCTAAAAGAAAAACAGAGTAAAAGAGGAATGCTGTTTTGTGACATGTGAAAATTATGTGGAAATCAAATGTAAGTGTCCTTAGATGAAGTCTTGGAACACAGTCATGCCCGTCTGTAATCTGTGGCTTCCTGTTCCTTGTGGTGTGAAAGTGAGGTGCTTTGGTCCATAAAGCTGAAATTATTTACTATCTGGCCCTTTGTAGAAAACATTTGCTGAACTCTGGTCTACATCATTTTATCTATAAATGCTTTTCATTCCATAATTTTTTTCTGTTTGTAAAATACTAAAAGGTATAGGCTTCCTAAATTTTGGCCTCTTGCTTAATTTAAAAATAGAAGTCATAAGATCTTATTAAAATAAAATCAAATTAGTGTCTACTGCTAGATAATAACAACAGAAGATAGCTAAATGAAAAGGTGATAAAACCTTGTGCCATGTCAGTGCAAGCAAGGCATGAACTATATGGAATATTGCCTAGTAGCACGATGTGGCCCCTAACCTTACCTTCCAAATCACTAAGGTAATATTGAAAAGAGAAGGTCAGTAAAAGACAATTTCTCATTGATATTAACCAAATCATGGGGGAGAAATAGATTAAGGAATGTTGAAGTGGGTTTGGAGAAAATAATGATGCCTAACACAATAAATGGAGATTTTAGTTGAGGCACCATGGGCCATCAGGGAGTCCATCTTTGCCTAATCCTTCTGAATTGGAGGAATAATCTAGTAGGAGCAGAACATCTCTAGCTGGGTAAGAAGGCCACTGCAGACCTTAAAGAGCGTCACGGTGGAAAAGAGCAGGTCACCTATGGTGGAGGTCACGCCTACAGATATGGAAGATAACTCATTCTTGCCTCAGAATTTCTTACAGATCATTCAGTGCCAGAAGAGCAGAGAATCACTTTTACCAAGCAATTCAATAACCTAATAATATTTATAACCAGTCATGTTGCTATATACCTCAAAGAAAAAAACAAGCAAAAAGAACCAAATAAATCCAGCAAAGTAGTACTCTTGTCCACTTCTTTAAAACAGAATAAACAAAAAAAATGACTAAACAACAACCCAAACATCCAGCCAATACAAAGTAAATCACAGGAAAAGTTTCAGGGATGAAGAAACTTTGGCAGAATGATCTAGGTGATCAGCATTGAATTTATTTAACCATATTATCAAGACTACACAGCTAGAATGAAGTTTTTGGGCTGGAAAGTAAATGTTGTAATGTTATAAAAGTGAAATAATGAAAAACACAGCATGTGAAGAAGAAACAGTGCTGCCAAATTGATGTATAATTATGCAGTGTTTAATAGCAGATTTTAATAAAACTATAAGAAATTTGGAATGTTACAGAAAATGCGTTTACCGCAACCCTGAGGCTCTCTCTGCCTTTGTGTCTCTTATCTGGATTGTAGAATCCAGCATGTTTTAAACATTTTTCACAAATTTGTACCTTAAATGTCTTTGTAATAGGGCCAGGATGGTGACTCACACCTGTAATACCAGCAACTTGAAAGGCCAATGAAGAGGACAGTCTGACGCCACAACTTAAAGTCTAGCCTGGGCAACATCACAAGACCCTGCAAAAAATTTACTAAAATAAATAAATAAATAAATTTCTCTGTGACGTGCATGTAGAATAATTATAATTGTTCAAGTCTACTTTTAAAACGGTGGTAATACTTTTGAAATACACAGATAAGAAAATTTTAAAACAAAAAAGCAATTTCAAACATATATTAAAAATAACAGGGCTGAGCATGGTGGCTAACACCTTTAATCCCAGGACTTTGGGAGGTCAAGATGGGGGAATTATTTGAGCCAGGGAGTTCAAGATCAGCCTGGACAACATGGCAAGACCCTGTCTCTGCAAAAAATAAAATAAAATTAGCCAGGCGTTGTAGTGTGAGGCCATAGTTCAAGCTACTTGAGAGACTAATGCAGGAGTGTCACCTGAGGCCAGAAATTCAAGGTGGCAATGAGCTATGATCACACCACTATACTCCAGCCTGGACACCAGAGCAAGAAAAATGAAAATAGTATAAATTACTAACAGCATTAAAAACAAATGGATATTCAAAATAAAATAATAGTAGTAATAATAACAATAGTAAAAAGACAGACAGAAAGGGAAAAATTCTCTAAAAATTGGCTTCAGGCCGGGCGCGGTGGCTCACACCTGTAACCCCAGCACTTTGGGAGGCCGAGGCGGGCAGATCGCAAGGTCAAGAGATCGAGACCATCCTGGCCAACGTGGTAAAACCTTGTCTCTAATAAAAATACAAAAATTAGCTGGGCGTGGTGGTGTGTGCCTGTAGTCCCAGCTACTCGGGAGGCTGAGGCAGGAGAATTGCTTGAACCCAGGAGGCAGAGGTTGCAGTGAGCCGAGATGGCATCATTGCACTCCAGCCTGGGTAACAAGAGCAAAACTCCATCTCAAAACAAATAAATAAATAAATAAATAAATAAATAAATAGGCTTCATACTAATGTTTGTGCGAAAGCTATGGTATATTGGTGATTTTTTAATCATTATGTTTTAAGGAGTTAAAATATGCTTTCACTTTTATTTCCACTTCCCAATTACTATTGATTAATATGAAAAAAATCTAAAAGTGTAAGGAAAGGAAAAAAAATAGTGAATATTAAGCACACCAAGACAAGCCACCAGAGTGAAAATAGTGGTGCCTGTATTTGCCATCTCAACCACAGGTAGTTTTCTTTAAGTAGAATAATAGATTTTTTCTAGCAATTTTTTTAGTATCTTTTCAAATCCGTAAATACTATTCTGCAATCATTCTTTTAGTATTTAAATAGAAACCAGTTATTTTTAAATATCCATTTGTTTTTTATACTTTTAGCAATTTAAACACTTTTTCTTACCCTTGCCATTGTAGCTCTGTGTTTCTTTGTTAATCCCTGAAATATCCATGTCCTGTCTAATGTATTCTAGTGTTTTATAGGTACGAGAGCTACAGTAATGAAGAAGACACATACATGGTCCTGAGGACCTTCTAGCACCCTAGTTAATTAAACCCAGAAGCAGAATAGTGGGAGAAGGGGCTCCATAGAATTTCTAAATCAAGAAATCAGAGATTTTTTTTTTCCTCTGTTTTTGCCTTTAAAATCTGGAAGCTAGTCCAGCAATGGTAATGTCATAAGGGTTGAAAACACTGGAATTTGCCGCTAAATTGATACTAGAATAAACATATAAATGAATGATTTAAAGTGCTGAGAGCAGTTGCTTGCTTGTTTTCATACTCAGAAATTTATATTTGCTAGTTCCATTTGAATATCATTCCATTAAATTTCTTCTTCTCCCTCTCCTTCACTTCATTTTTCTTCTTCCTTTTCCTTCTGACAGTTGGCTGATTTCTTTTCCTTCTTTTTGTGAACTGTGAGGTCACACCTTTTTATCCATCATCCTACTGGGCTTTTACCATAATGTCAGTGTTTTGTTAGGATCTTCATGCAATATATTAATCATTTTTCTGAAAAGATTTGTGCTATCGTGTGTGCTTTTCCTTTAAACATGTTTTTATTTTTTTTTAATTTAGACGGAGTCTCACTCTGTCACCCAGGCTGGAGTGAGGTGGCCCAATAATCTTGGCTCACTGCAACCTCTGCCTCCTCAGTTGAAGCGATTCTCCTGCCTCAGCCTCCCAAGTAGCTGGGACTACAGGCGTGTGCCACCATGTCCAGCTAATTTTTGTATTTTTAGTAGAGACACGGTTTCACCATGTTGGCCGGGATGGTCTCGATTACTTGACCTCACAATCTGCCTGCCTCGACCTCCCAAAGTGCTGGGATAACAGGCGTGAGAGACCATGCCTGGCCCTGGATCAATTTTTTATACAGAATTTTTAATGTTCTATTCAATTAGTGAAAGAAAAATTAAAATCTCATGGAGGCTACCAAACATTTCTATAATATTTGCTATGATGTCATGCTGAAAAGAATCGTTTTTTACCACAAGTTTACATAAACATGGCTCCATTACTTCATGATTTTATTTATATTTATATTAAATTTCATGTTTAATTTAGAAATTTTAGAGTAAACTAGGGATCTAATTCCAACCATTACTTAAATGTTAGCCAATTAGTGGAGTGTCATTAAAAAACTAAAGTATCTAATTCCTCCTTAGAATGCCAGTTTGTCTCTCCATCCTTGCGTCTGTCATTTATCTCTGTCTGTCTCAAAGTACAGGACAGTACTTGTGCGCTGGAAAACTATTACATCTTACAATATTAGTTTACTTTTGTGGTTAGTCAATTTACTGAGGCCTTACATTCATTTTTATAGACTTTCATATGTCTTTTATAAAGTTGACAAAATTATATGAAAACAATGTTTATCTTTTTCCTCTGACAGTTGTAATAAATTTTTCCATTGACTTTAATAATTACTAGAAGTTCTTCAACAATACTGATAGTTTTGCTGATACATATGCATTTTTAATTGCTTATTTTAATAATTATGGGTCTACTTTTATATTTAAGTAAGATACTAGTTTTGACTTAAATATCCTTTATTATCCTAAAGAATTATTCCTTTCAGTTTTCTAAAGCTTAATATATTTAGCATCACATTTAAAATGAAAATTAAAGGTGGAATTTTAATTTCTTTTTGTAATTGCTATAGCATTTATTTTAAAAATTTATGATTTGAATGACTTCATTGTCAATTTTGTCTATAAAAAATAATATCCTCTGTGCCTCATTTAATGTTTCAGAATGAGTTCTTCTTTTACAATATTTGCTTGTGATGTCTTAAACATTTTGTGTCACTGTTTGCAGTCTCTCTTTAGTTGACTCTGTTTAGCTCTCTGTAGAGATAAAAGTATTGTGTTTTAATGCAATTCAATAATCCTTGTCAATTAATAAGAATAGAGCATTTTAATTGATTTAAATATATTCTCATAATTAATAGTATTCTCATTTTTGTCATTTTGCTTCATGATTTTTTATGCTTTTATGCTTTTTAGCTATATTCCTTTTTTGCTAGTTCAATATACATTTTTTATTTGTGTATTGTCATGTGTATAAATAAGGGCTAAGGGAAACCTTGACATTCTGAAGGTTCTCTGAAAAATTAACTCAAAAACAGCAAATTAATTGGAGAAAAAACATTTACATTTATTTAACGTGTATACATGGGAGTCTTCAGAATGAAGGCACAGAGGCTCAGGGGAAATCTTCCATTTTTATGCTTAGATTTAACGAAGTGTGGAGAGCTGTGTAGAAACGTGATTGGACAAAAACGGTAGAATGTGATACTTGTAGACAGAGTGGGGAGACTCAGCAAGGCCACCTGGATTCTTTGAGCCTCTGGAGCATGTGCTACTTTCTTCTGGATGTAGGGTAAGGTGCTCTCTGCAATGGGGGTATCTTATGATGTACAGTCAAATAAGGTGAATCAGATAATTTCTTGATGGACAATTTTTACAAAGATAGGACAGAGTAATATTTTTAGGTTTTATTATTGTTTTAATGCTTTAAGTTCTGGGATACATGTGCAGAATGTGCAGGTTCCTTCCATAAGTATCCACATGCCATGGTGGTTTGCTGCACCCATCAACCCGTCATCTACATTGGGTATTTCTCCTAATGCTATCCCTCCTCTAGCCCCTCACCCTCCAACAGGCCCCGGTGTGTGATGTTCCCCTCCCTGTGTCCATGTGTTCTCATTGTTCAACTCCCACTTATGAGTGAGAACATGGAATAGTTTGAGGTTTTATGGCTGGCTCTGGGGAAAGGAATTCTGGTTTCTAGGGCTTGCCTAAGGGGAGAATGGGACTAAGGAACACGAGGCAGGAGGTCAGAGAAAAACTTTTACTTGTGAGGCTGCTGCTAAGGCCTTCATTTTGGGTACTGTTTTCTGAGCCACAACATATACCCATGCTTTTAGCAACCTCTTCATAATAGCTGAACATTGGAAGTAATAGAAACACCAGCTGATAGCAGAATGGTTGAAGAGATTACAGCATATTCAGACAATGTAATACTGAAAGAAATAAAACTGGAAAATAATAATCTAGGCCACGCAAGTTAATAAAAACCACCTATTTCCTTTCAATATATTCCATAATTATTGATTGACACATACTGTTGCTTCAAATTTGTCTTTTATCTTTCTTCTTATATTTATTGATATTCTTATGATTTTTGTAAAGGTAACAGTATCCTACTATACACATTGGAGTAGGATTTATTTAGTGCTTGCAACCTTGCAGTCTCAATATATATTAAATATTTTGTAATTTGTAATAAAGAAAATTTACATTTTAAATTTTATAACAATTCCTTCTCATCTTCCTGATAATAATAATAATAATAATAACTTCACAGTGTTTATTATATAGCAGACACCTTACAAAATTGATACAGATGATCATTCTCAAAACTCTACCCAGTGAGGATACTTTTATCCCTCTTTACAAATGAGGCTACTAAGGACAGAGAGGTTAAATAACTTAGCAAAATTCCACAGTGAGCAGGGATGAAACTAGTAGCTAGAGATGTAACTTATGATAATTAAGCAAAGATGTTTATAAAGCACTTACAATGAAACATAATAAACAATCAAAATGGTAGATTATTTTGTCTGAGAGATGATCTATAATGGTCTTATTGCCATTCCAAATAATTTCCTACAGTTTTGTGTCACCCTGAAGCTAATGTTGTTCTATCTTAGAACCCATCTGCAAATAAACCTGTTTGCTTCAATAACTCTGTTAAAGAGTCATTATTATATTAAACTCCACTGCATTATACGATGCAAATTCTAAATGCACTTCCCACATAGTGATGAAAGTACTTTGCCTTTATGGTTGCTTAGACCTGGAGCTTAAAGTGCATTACTTTATTAATCCTCATAATATCTCCATGAGAAAATTAAAAATATTATTTTTGGTATATCCAGGAAAATATTTGTATAAGTGTTATCTAAAACCTCAGTAGATAAAAATATTTAGAAACTGGAAACTATTTTCCATTCATAAGAGAATTAAAAAAGTTGGACATCAAGGAAATAGTGTTATGACTAAAAATGTATTTATCAACCAGACTGTTAGTTTTTTAAAAATATGTATGTATGTACCTATATTTGTATGTATGTATGTATTTTTCAGATGGAATCTTGCTCTGTCACCCAGGCTGGAGTGCAGTGGCATGATCTCAGCTCACTGCAAACTCCACCTCCTGGTTTTAAGTGATTCTCCTGCCTCAGCCTCCCAAGTACTGTTACTACAGATGTGCAGGCCTGGATAATTTTTGTATTTTTGGTAGAGATGGGGTTTCACCATGTTGGTCAAGCTGATCTCCAACTCCTAACCTTAGGTGTTCCACCTGCCTCAACCCCTCAAAGTGCTGGGATTACAAGTGCGGGCCACTGTGCCCAGACTCAGACTATTAGTTTTAGATATTAATCTATGAAACAAATATTCATCTGTAGGCAAAAATCTCTGCTCTTATGGAATTTAGTTGAGGAGACAGACAATAAACAAATAGATACATAATACATTAGATGAGCTCTGTGAAGAAAACTAAAAGAGGAGAGGAGGACATGTGACATGAGGCACTGTGATAAAAATGTTCAACTTGTGCATATATGGGTATACTGTCAACTAGAAAGTAGGATGAATTCGAGAGTTTGAGCATAAGCTTGAGGAAGGTCATTCGGGAGCACTGGCTCCAAATGAATGGGCAGTGTGATATGGTTTGACTGTGTTCCCTCCCAAATCTCATCTTGAATTGTAGTTCCCATAATCCCCCTACGTCATGGGAGGGACTTGGTGGGAGGCAATTGATTCACGGGGCTCTTAACCTCATGTTAGTCTCATGATAGTGAATGAGTTCTCTTAAGATCTGATGGATTTATTAGGGACTTGTCCCCTTTTTGCTCAGCACTTTTCCCTGCTGCCACCATGTACAGAAGAACATGTTTGCTTCCCCTTTTGCCATGATTCTAAGTTTCCTGAGGCTGCCCCAACCATGCTGAACTTTGAGTCAATCAAACCTCATTCATTTATAAATTACCCAGTCTCATGTGTATATCTTTAGAGCAGCATGAGAATGGATTAGTATACAGTGTTACAAAGTGAAGTTAACGTTTCACTTATAAAGGTAGAGACAGAGATATTTTAACAGAATAATGATATTTTCCATGCAAGACCAGTGCATATGTTACAGAGATTTGTTCAGTTACAGACTGCTGCATTCCAAGGAAGATGATTGTGGGAGAGGTAACCTGTGTAGTAATCTGAGGAGGTCTTATCTCTGTCACCATTTGGTCTTCCTGATCATTTACAGAAAAAAAAAAAAAAGCAGAAGTTGGAGTTGCATGCTGCATGACTCAGGCTGCAAAGCTACATTCCCCTCAAGGCTCAGAATAAAGTTCCACAATTTTAAGCTTAAATTATTTAACTTCACAAAACTAAATAATATATAATTATATATGTATTCCAAATATCTATCTTAAAATTAGAAAATAAACATTTTAACAGGCTCCACTTGACTAGATTGTGAATAATTCAATATCTTAATTTATTTTCTTGGGAATTATAAAAGCTTTTCCCTCACATAAAAGAAATTCAATTTCTTCATGTCATTTTCAAGGAACATAGGTTATTTTTCAAAGTCTTAGAAATATTCAGAAATTATATTTTTAATTATAGGCTCAGTAAATACTTCTGGAGTTGGTAAATATTCAACTAAGTTATAGAAAGGGTTTAGAAAATAGCCACATTATCTTCTTCTATTCCTCTGGTCTGCATACACTAATGTTGGATTAAATAACCAAGATCTCTGGAAAATCAGAAATAATAAATCATTAAACAAGCAGAGTTACTAGTTTCCTTCAAAACTAAATCTAAAAAGCTTGTCTAACACAGCTCTCAAATTTCCAAACACATAAAAGTCCCCAAACCAACTAAGCCTACATGACAATCTTTTTCCCATGTTGTGAAAAACAATTAGGTGATTTGGTGTTCTCATGAGTGCTATTTAATTCCATAAAACAATGCTTTTCAAAAAATACTTCTCTCTTTATTGCAATGTTTAAGGAACATCTGTTAAAATATCTAAAGAATATTTGAATTATGTAAGACAATTTATCACCAACAAATGAATTATGAACCAATTTTACCTTATGGGAAATGAATTACAAGAAAAATAGAAAGTTAAAGATGTAGAATTTTTAAAGTATTAATTGTTTTCCTATCTCTAGCAAGGGTGAATTTGTACTATAATCTTGCATAATAAATTGTGAAACATTTCTCCTACATATTCAATTATTTAATAATGTTTTTGAAATATATTATGCAGAAACATAGGAAACATCATTTATTTGTCATGACCACATTCCAAATGCATGGAGTTTTTAATTCTCACATAGAATTCCATGGTATGGACGTGCTACAAGTTACCTTCTCAGAATCTGTTGTTGGACTTTCAGGGTTTTTCTGTTTTTTTTTTTTTTACTCATAAAATGCCTCAAGAATGATTTTTATATTAGCATTGAAGGAAACTAAACCATGTCACTCCAAAATACAATACTTCTGGTATTTGGGGGTGGCTGTTAAGATGGCCTGCAAACAGAAGTAACTCTGCAAAGCTGTTTTTTTGTGTATGAGTTTTGCTGATGCAGTCAAGCTTTCTGAGGCCCTACCTTTTACAAATCTAAAAAAAATTAACTGAGAGGCTGGCAGCTTTTAACATCTGAAAGGAACAATGACCATTTATTCTCTTAGAGAGCTACGACCTATGGAGTTACATCTACATAACAAGATGGCCTCAGCCAGCTAGGCTCCTCTCTTCTCTCTTCTCTCCATCCCATAACCTGTCTTGCCACTAAAACAGATTTAGCACCACAACCTCCTTTGTGTTATGCTTGGAGCCCCCACTCTTCCTGTAACCTCAGGATGATATCAAAGTGTCAACCGTCTTGCCTTTCTTTGAGTTCTTGTATTGTATATGACTCCCATGCATGTTAAAAAGAACTGTAGGCCTCTTCTCCTATTAACCTGCCTTCTGTCGGTTGATCTCTCGGAAAACCTTCAGAAGGCAAAGGGGAAGTTCTCATTGGCCTCTACAGCACCAATCGACATTTGTAGAATAAATATGAAGTTAGACTATTAGCAATACAGCTGTGTGGTAAAGAGACATGTGCATTTCTTAACCTTATACAGGACATTGTATTGTCCTCCAAAAAACTTACAAGATTTTAAACTCCCGGAACTATGCATGACAGTACAGATTTCTCTTTTCTCATTTACCACTGAAAGTCATAACTAATCTTTCTTATCTCAATGTGTGAAAAATAATTGCCCCAAATCTGTTTTTATGAAAGATGAAGCAACTTTATTAGCAAAAAAAGATTGAAACATTTAACAGTATTTTACACTACCAAAGTGTCTTTTCTTTTCTGTTCTTTTTTTTTTTGACAGGGTTTCAGTCTATCACCCAGGCTGGAGTATAGTGGCTCAGTCTTGGCTCACTGAGCCTCCACCTGTCAAGCTCAAGCAATCCTCCCACCTCAGCCTCCTAACTAGTTAGGAGGGACTACTGTCACCTGCCAGTTAATTTTTGTACTTTTAGTAGAGACAGGGTTTCACCACGTTGGCCAGGCTGGTCTCTAACTCCTGGGCTCAAGAGGTCTGCTCATCTCGGCCTCCCAAAATGCTGGGATTATAGGCATGAGCCACTGTACCCAGCCATAAAAGTGTCAAATTTTTTTCTAAGTTTTTTTGGTTGCTTTTATGTCTTCATTTTATTATGCTTAAATCATTGGACTCCTGGAGGTTATTTTGATAAAGTTTAATGAGGGCGATGTATATTGTTAACATAAAATAAAGTATTTAGAGAAGTTTATTCCAAGCCAATATGACGGACCCAGGGTAGAGTCACAGAGATCCTGAGAAAACATGTCCAAGGTGGTCAGGTTGCAGTTTGGGGAGACAAGACTTACAGGCAAAGACATCAACCAATACATTTAAGATATACATTGGTTCAGCATGAAAAGGTGGGACATCTTGAAGCCAGGACTCACAAGTCATAGGTGGCTTTAGGGATTCTTTATTTGACAACTGGCTGAGAGAATTAAGCTATTGTCTTAAGGATTTGAAGCAGTAGAAAGAAATGCTTGCGTTAAGACAAGGAGATTGTGGGAGCCAAGGTTCTTGTTTCATAGATGAAGCCTCACAGGTAGCAGCCTGCAAAGAGAATTGATGATAAATGTCGCTTTTCAGACATGAAAGACATTAGACTTTCAGTTCATCACTCCGAGATCTGGAAAAGATCTATTTGCATTAATGGACATTCTCTACATATGCACATTTCTCCCCCAAAACATGGCTTTGCAGATCCCTTTCAAGCTATGTCAAAGACATATATTTGGGGTAAAATATTTTGATTTCTTTCAGGGCCTGCTGTCCGCCATGTGATGCTGTTCCAGCATTAACTTGGAAAGTCAGCCACATTACACTGGATAAATTAAAAACACATTTAACAAGATTTTATGGTTTGTAGGGAGTGACTGCAGCCTTGCCTGGCGTTACCTTAGGTCTTGTAGACAACATGGTATCTTATGCCACAGAGAGTCTGTTCTGTCAGTTTCATGATGTCTATTTTTAATCTGGTCAGTTGCGCCTAAACTCCAGAATGGAGGGAATATAACAAGTTATGTCCAACCTCCCTTCTGATCATGGCCAGGAAAGACATTTTTCAGGATTCTCTGGGGTCCCCTTTGCCAGGAGGGTTTCTTTCAGTTGGTAGAGAGCTTAGGATTTCATTTTTGGCTTATAATAGCTAGATTATTTTTCAAGTTGGTTGCCAGTATCCTGTCATCTTTTACCAAATAAGCAAATTTTCCTACTTATTAAAACATCAAATTATAATAAATTTCCTTGTGATTTGAAGGTATCTTTAACTTTTTTTTTTTTGCCTGTTCTAATACTATGTCTACACCACAAGGTTTTAAACATTATTATTTCATAATTCATTTCAATATTTGATAGGGACATTTTCTCATCATAGCTCTTGATTTTAGTCTTTCCTTCGCTATTTTATATTTTAACTTAAATTCATGACATGTAGAAAATATCTAGAGTAGATACCTGTTCACTATTAAGTCTGGCTACATAAGAAATTCTGTGCTTTTTCAGTCTCCTTTTATGGCTCTGTATAAAATTTTATAGTTTTATTTTAAAAGATCTACAAATTTTTATGTTTATAATTACATACTATATATTCTTTTAACAGAAACAATTTTCAAATGCAAATTATATTTAATCTTCATAGTATATGTTCATATATATATAGGGAAATGCTAAATTAAGGCTGCAGTATAGCAAAAATGACCTAATCTGTTAAACCAAAATTTCATTTTTAAGCTTGTCCCACGTGGCAGAAAATACGATAGTCCGTAAAGTTACAGTGGGTAAACAAAATCGAGTTGTGCCCTCAGAGATCTTCCAGTCTAATAGGTGAAAGAGATAATGAAGAGGTAAGCAATAAAACATAAACACAAGAACTTGCAAAAGAATTACAGCTTTCGTTGCCGACTCTTGAGCATCTTCAACTACTCCACACATCCGCCTGTTTCACAACCATGCAGCTGGGTCTTGCAGTGCCTTGATCTGCCCATGCAGAGTAGCCAAAGAGCTGGCTTGCCCATGCTGCACACTGGTTAATTGAACTTGGAATGTGGCTCCACTGAAAGTTACAGTATAGAGCAGAGCAGTGGATAATCATTCAGAAAAACAACAGCAACAGCAAAGTTGTTGAAGCTGTTCATGATTTGAAGTGCCTAGGAAACTGATCACATTTTTAGTAGTGTTGGCTTAGTGTGTGCGGCTACAGAAAATGAGCCAATGGAAACTGCCATGTTGGTATAATCGAATGGATCATGAAAATGCTCACTGAATATGCTCAGCCCTCTTGTATGTGGGTAAGCTCCTCAAATAATTTGACTGGAGAAATAATTCATGATAAATTTTTAGAAGAGTGAAATGGAAAGCAGTGCTGTGACTAATACTTTGCCAGTATTCATAGTACTGCTCTTTACGGTTTATTAAGAATTTTTCTACATTTAAAAAAATTGAACAGAAAACCAAACACCACATGTTCTCACTCAAAAGTGGGAACTGAACAATAAAAACACATGGACACAGGGATGGGAACATCACACACTAGGTTTTGTTGGGGGGTGGGGCAAGGGGAGGGTGAGCGTTAGGACAAATATCTAATGCATGTGGGGCTTACGACCTAGATGACATGTTGATGGGTGCAGCAAACCACCACGGCACATGTATACCTATGTAGCAAGTCTGCACATTCGGCACATGTATATCAGAATTTAAAGTAAAACTTTAAAACATTGGAAGCCAGACAAATTACTAAAATAAAAAAGCATATTTTATTTATATATTTAGTGATTAGAAAATTGTAATTTAAAAGGCACAGTGTTTTGAATAAAATTCCCCTTACTATAAAGGGATTTGAGAGTAGGATTTTTTTAATGTCATAGAAGTAGTAACAAAACACTATGTGTCAATGACAAAGCATATCCACTGTAGGTGTTAAAGGTCTTTCTTTGCTATTTCCACCACATACACTGATAGTTCTTAAGCTCTCCCTCTCTGGTTCTACTTATGCAATTGATAATAGTGCTGACTATTATTTCTCAGCATTTTCAGATCAATACAAATTAAATGTATAAAACTTTTTATATGTGTGAAGTGTGTAATCTTTTCTATGTATAAAGTCTTTTATTTGAAGCAACGTGTTAGTTGCATCTGAAGACCAACACTGAAGAAAATCCATACTCATATAAATTTTTATGTGCAATAAATCATACATTTCTATCTAAAAAACTATGAGATTAAAAACACCATTTTCCAATATAGTAATAACCAAAATCAAACAGCTTGCTTAATGTTTTGTTCTTATTGACTTTCATTTCTGTGGAATTCCATAGAGCACTTTGAATACAATCAATTATAAAAGCAAATAGAAGGACAGCCTGATAATACCTCTACTATAGAATTTATAAATAAATATCTTGTGTTCCAAAGCAAAATTGAAAATTCTCTTTATTGTGGTACACAACATTGTCTAATATATTAAAACAATGTAAAACAATGCATTAATATGGTGTCTATTTTCTATGAATATCTGGAATGTGACTTACCTAGAGCAGAAAGTGAAATTTCCAATTTTCACTTCCAAGGTCATTCATGTTTAGATGCGCCCTTCTCTTTGAAATAATTTTTCATATCACAGCATAGGCCAGGACAAGGCTTGTAATTTGCAGAGGTGAAACATTTGTTTCTCAACTTAGTAGAAAGTTACATCTAACTGAAAGCATCATTAGTGAAAGCGTAACCTGAGAAATGAAGCCACGTGACCTCTTCCTGGGAGAGACACCTTAGGCATTTGCCAGAAATAATCAATCCAATCTGTACTTTGAGGCAAATCTTACATTTTGCAACAATTATGGCATATATATTGAACAATATTTTTTTCTGAATTTTGTTAAATGAAACACTAAGTCAATTATTTCTTTGGTTTTAAATGTTATGTTATCCTGGCTGTACTGTTACTTGTTTCTGCAAATGCACTCAAAAGCTGTCTTTTATATTTTTTATTTGTTAAAAAATTATTTATAGTAAAATAATAATAACCATTTCTTTGCAAGACTAAGTGCAAAATTACTCCCACCACCTTTGACTCAAGTCAATAATTGACAGTGCCTGCCGCTGAGGGAAGGGTCCCAGCTCACCAGGCAGCCCAGGTGATCAACAAAACCGTGTTCAGACAGCTTCCCTCTTTGCATCACGACACTTCATTTTCTTCATCGTTAGAATGTTGCCTTACGGTATCATTGAGAGATTATTTGAATTCATACACAAAGAAGGTAGAAGAGTTCCTTAAATGTAGAGCAGTCTATCTGTATCCATTCGTATTATTATTAATTTATTCTGTGAAACATATCTATCATCCCAGGAAATGGCCCGGTCAGTTTCCATATAAAATGAATGCAAATACCAGTGCATTTAAATCTATTTTCTATATTTAAAGAATATTAAACTGTTGATCTATCAGCCATACAGTAGAGTATTTGTTGTAAACAGTAACGGAGACTGCATGTTAGTGAAATGAGTGGGGCTTTAAAGTTCAAAGGACTAACTTTGCGTGAAGTTTGTGCCACCTACTACTCAAATGTCTTTGGGCAAGTTACTGAACCATTGTGAGCCTCAGTTTTTTGATCTGTAAATGAGACAAGACTTACATTCTGAGGCCATTATGAAATTATCTAATTTTACCACGATAATGACCTCAGGACATAAGAGGTAGAGAGTAGAATGATGGTCACTAGAGGCTGGGAAACATTGTGGGAGAGGAGGATAAAGACGAGATGGTTAATGGATATGAAATTACAATTAGATAGAAACGATAACATGTAAAAAAATAAAATGTAGACGTTTGGCGACTAGGGTTAGCAATAATAACTGTTTATTTCAAATAACAAAAGGAGTAGAATTGGAATCTTCCTAACACAAAGAAACGATAAATGCTTGAGGAGATGGATACCCAATTGCCCTGATTTGATTATTACATTTTGTATGCTTGTATCAGAATATCATATGTACCCCATAAATATATACAACTATTATGCATCCATAATAATTAAGAATAAAGAATTAAAATTTAGATAATACTGAAATGTTATCTAACATAGTATGGCTATTTAATTAATGCTAATTTCTTCCCCCACCATACACAAGATGAATAGTCTTCTCATGTGTGCAGTTTATTGAAAACAAAAATTAGAATTTATTTGATTTTAAAATTGCTTAACAAGCCAGACACTTTGGCTCTTTAGTTGATTCAGCTGTGTGGTGGAGTTCCTTAGAATTAGAGTAGTGTTACTGCTTGTAAATTTTTTATGAGATTGAAGTTGCTTACATAACAGACGCTGTGACATAAAACCATAATGCTAATAGTGAATTATGCTCCATTTCAGAGGCATTCAGCAAATATAAGCCCTTTTGTGTAGGTTGTCTTGTACTTGTCTTGTACTTGTACAGCATTCCAGAATATTCAACCAAATTGTCTAATGATTTCTGAACTTGTGAATTTTGGGGAAAATACCACTGCTCACAAAGCATGAAGGAGATACTAAGGCAAGGCCTTTACTGCACTCTGGAGAGAGCAAACAATCCTTTCTTAAGGAAAAAGAAAAAAAACACTGCCCATTTAAAGCCTCACCAGCAGATATGACAGCAGACTCTCTCCCAGGATGCTTCCTGGAGGGTGCAAGCTACCATGAAGAATGGAGTCACTAAACGAGCACAGGCTTCTCTGTGGCTGGAGTTGTCCTCAATGCCAGCTCTGCACTTCTGCAGTCTTGAGCAGGTCTCACCTGCACTGTGGCACAGGTCTCTGGCCTCCAGCCTGGTTCTGATCACATCGCCTCCACGTTGAGCTCATGTGCTGCTAGCCTGCCGCATTTCACTTTTCTTGTAAAACCAAAAGCATTCTTTTTCATGTAGTGGGGTCATACAAATTAAAGCTTAGTCATCATAAAATGCAGCCTCTAAACAAGGACACCTTTGAGAGTGAAATAGGGTACCATAAAAGTTGCACCAGGACAACATTAGCACGCTGGGCTGTTCTGAGCAAACCTGGCCAGGGGTCATCTTGAGCAGGGGGCTCCAGGACAGAACTGTGCCTGCTTGCCCAATTTATCTTTACTTCTTGCAACTCCTCATCATTTTCCTATGAGTCTTCCAGACACACTCAAGTTCTGTGAAAGAACTCTGTGAAAGAAAAATATATCTTAGGGTCCCAAAATTACTAAGCTTAAGGGAGAAGTCAAGCTGAGAACTGCTTAGGACAAATCTGCCTCCCATGCTATTTGGGGTCATCCTTCTCACTGAGATAAAAGCATATCTGATTGCCTCCTTTGGAGAAACTAACAAGAAATTCAAAAGAATGCAATCGCTTGTCTCTTGGCTACCTGTGACCTGGAAGCCCCTGCCCTGCTTCGAGTTGTCCCTCCTTTCCAGACAGAAACAATGAGCCTCTTACATATGCTGGTTGATAGCTCATGTCTCCCTAAAACGTATAAAACCAAGCTGTGTCCTGACCATTTTAGGCACGTGTCATTAGGACCTGCTGAGGCTGTGTCATGGGCATGCCTCCTCAACATTGACAAAATAAACTTTCTGAATTAACTGAGACCTATCCCAGATATTCAGGGTTCACATTTTGGCAACCACAATGGGATTCTGAGTGGAGGCGCCCCTGACCTTTGACCAATCTATCTGTGCTTGGTACCCACTTGAGCTATCTTTATGGCTCAAACCAATAAGATAATTTGCTGAGGCCTGGAGGCAACCCCTCCAGAGAATCTCTAATTTCTCCAAATCTGGTTGAGATCTAAAATTTATTTTGCTGGACCACTGATTTTATTGGAGATTTACTTCCTTCCAACACAAGGAAGGCAAGTTTTCCTGCTTCCATGACAGCAGGAGGAAGGTGACTCCTTTATGGAGTTTATTATTATTTTTTTCTGCTTCTCAGATGGCAGAAAGTAGTCTTCAGCCTGAGACCCATCTCTAGGTAAGAAGTGGGGTTTATCTTGACTGAAGTTAAGATTAACAACCAGCTGGTCTTCATTTATCCTTACCATGAGGGTGCTCACTCACCGTGTAAGTTGTTCGATCAATTGTTTGTTTGGCTTGACTGTTTGTTGCTGTCGTTTGTTTCTGAGTTGGTAGTTATTTAAATCTTTTTCCCATCGGGTTTGAACAACTCTGTTGGATTCACTGAAATCTGAAGGGAACTTTCAAATTATGGGAAACAAGGCCTTTGAAGTGGCTAAATTCCCACCACACGCACACACAAAAGGTGGCGTGGTAGGGGGAGAAAAACAGCCAGCAAAAGGGAAAAAATAAAAAAGATTTTCAATTTTGACTCTTTAAGAGGATTCATTTACGTATCAAGCTAGCTTTTTACCTTTTTGCTAGCCAGACTGAACTGAAAGAACAACAGCTATCATCCCATGCTACAGTTCCCTAGCTAAAGTTCTGCTTTATTCTTTTTTTATTATTTTCACCATGACAGCCTGGGTTTGGTTCCTAAATCAAGCACTCTCTGGTTTGATACCTGGTATTCCTGAAATAGCAGCAAATTGTCCTAGCTGAAATATGGTAATGAGATAAAAAAATTTTTTAAGGGAGCTCAATAGTTAAAAGTCAGATTAGTTAAAAGCTAACATACAAAATGTGTGTGTGTGTGTTTGTGTGCATGTGTGCATGTTTGTATTTAATAAGCCTTTTTGTTTTTGTTTTCTTTTTTTTCTCCTGGGACTTTGTTTTTTGAGAAAATGTTCTTTTCTTTCAGTTGACTAAATTCTATTTTCTTCTTTACTTCTGCTGCCTTTCCTTTCTCTTGCACCCTTTGCTGCATAGAGGACCTACAATAGTGTAAAGTAGCCTGGGATTTCTTAAAGAAAATGGAAACGTTGCCAGACTCCCTTTCAGGGAGACACCTCTGTTATTTCTTATGGGACCCCGAGAGTGTAAACAGAAAAGTTCATTGCAGCTCTTAAACTCCTTGCTTTTGTATTGTGTTACCTGATTTTTTGACTAAAATAGTTATTGCAACAGAGGCTACTCCTGGGTTTTAAAGGGAGAGCATAGTTTAGCCACTTAGAAATATCTTTGTTTAAAAAATATATATAAGAGCACTGCAAAAGCATCACATGGTCTAGCCTCATAATAATTCTCCCCTTTTGGAGACCTAGGATTCAGTGTGGGCTCTGCCCAAAGCTCAGAGGTCCGTTAAAAGATAGGTAGTCCCTATCTAAATAAATTGGTCTCCTTATTCAATCCTATAATAGATTAATACTTTTATCTTAGATTTGGAATCCATCTTTAATCTCCCTCTAGTATCACCAGGCTTTTTTCCTCTGTACTTTCAGATGTAAATTTTGCTATTTGATGTTTCACCTAAGAGTTGTTTCCTTCAATATGCAGATTTAGGGCTGTTTAGTTAACTGCCAGGGTAAAGAAACAGGTTATCAAGAGTTTGCTTGTCTAAGATTAAAAAAACAAAACAAAACAAAAAAACAAAACAGCTTGTGAATCTGTAAGATGTACTTCTATCTGTATGCCTAATACATCTATGTGTTTAAGTGTTGTGTACAAAATGTTTTACTGCTGAAACTATATAAAGAGCTCTAATTAATTGGCTTGAAGAAAAAGAAAAATCAGATACTTTATCAGAGAAAAGAAAATACTAGTCAAATGCTTTTCCAAGTTTACATAACCTAAGTAAAATCTTTAATAAATAAGCTAGGTTTAAAATTATTGGTAAACTAATATTAGTAATGTATTAAGTATCATCAGCATACATCTTCATTTGCATTTATTAATCAAGCAGTTTCACACTTATCCCTGCCAAATACTGTAAGGTGTCAAAATTGGACATAGGAGTTACAAAATGATAAAACCCAGCCCCAAACAGAATGATCTTTGCTTTAGTAATTTTTGATAAATAAGACATTGATATTGATTTAATAAAAATAGCTAAATCTTGAATTATTTAGTAAAATAATCATAATTTCTAATCTTGTGGCCTTAGACAGTCTAGTCCCCAGGCAGGAAGGGGGTTTGTTTTGGGAAACGATTGTTATCATCTTTGTTTCAAAGTTAAACTATAAACTAATTTCTTCTCAAAGTTAGCTTGGCCTACACCTAGAAATGAACAAGGACAGCCTGGAAGGTAGAAGCAAGATGGATTCAGTTAGGTTAATTTTTTTTCACTGTCTCAGTTACAAGTTTGCACTGGCCATTTCATAACTTTAATGATTATCACAGTTTTCAAAAATAATCTAGGTAAATGATTAAAATAATTTGGTAAATTTAATTGAATAAATGCTTGTAGACAAATATTTCATAATTTGGAATCTAAAGTTACATTAAATTATAGATATTTCATTATTTGGGTATTTTTCAACAAAAGTATATTGTAGGAGAACATTCTTTCTATTAAAAAGTGTGCTTTTTAAAAATGAATAATTTTTGTCTAATTCAAAGCTTATTTAAAGGTTATATATAAAACAAGATAAAAGGAACCAGGAAATCAGAGAGATGTAAAAAAGATTATAAAAATAAAGAGATATTTTTTGGTTAAAAAACTTAAACAAATAATTTTATGTGAGAAAGAATCTTATATGGTAAATTTAGTCTTAGAATAAAATTATTGGTTGTTTAAGGAAGAGGGACATTTGGGACAAACCACAAAGTCCAAGCATTTAATGAATGATCTGTGTAAGTCACGATAAAGGGATTTCTTTTAAAAAAATAAAGCTTTCCTATAATCTAGTTATCTATAATTAAATGAAAATTATAATGATCTTTCTATAAATTGGATTTAATGTAAAAAAAATCCACTTATACCCTAAAGAATTGGTTAGAATAATAACATTTTCTTAAGATGTTAAATTACTCTTAATAAATTATAACAGATTTTATGTTTTATTGAAATAATTCCTATGCCATTATTATAAAGTATTGGTTTGCTTAGCAAAAAAATGAGATTAGTTTTGCTGTCTTAATTAAGGTTATTACATTTGTGTAACTTTCTGTATGTGCTTTTAAAGTCCTTGTGCCATTAAGTTACAGGGCTTTGACTCCTGGGTCTAAAAGGGCACCAAGTCCTGCTAAATCTTAACACTGATAGCAGTTAAAGTCTCATCTTCAGACCCTGTAGAAGATGCAAATCCAAATAAACTTTGTTCCTGAGACACAGGGCTAGAAATTAAAGCTATTTAACTCCTCAAGATCCAGGGACTATTGTGGAAGAGGTGAGTGCATGAGATTGTAAGGGCTGATTTTCAGAGACAAAATAAGTTCAGTTTTTCTATAAATGAGTCATTAATGTCAAAAGCACACTGATGCAAAACCCACATATAAGCCCCTGTGTCAGAGTAACAAGGTCTTCTTGAAGCATTAACCAGCTCCTTAATAAAGTTTATAAAATACTTACAGAAATTATCTCTTATGGTCAAGATAATTAAAACTGTATATATTGTTTATAAAATTTTAAAAAATAAATTTAATTGGCTTTATGCTGTTATTATTTGGAAAATTAAGTCTGTTCTCTCAAAAAATTAGGGTTTTTGTCTTTTCATGATATCCTTGAGTTATCACTTTGGTTCAGTGAGTGACTTATTTAAAAATAACCTGTGATTCTATTTATGATATCAAGTGTTTTAAACCTTTGATATTTGACAAACTTTCCAAAATCAAATTATAAGTTACATCTTTTTCTGACCTAATTAATCCTATAAGATATTAGGTTCCCTAAAGTCCAGAAATATATATTTGGCTTATTTGGTAAAAAATTATACAGGAAGCATTGTCAACTAGGAAATGGTGTTTGACCTTCTTTGAGCTGTATTTGTATAAATATGTTATTGGTATTTGTTTCATAATTATGATAAACTATAATTCTGATATGACTTAGTGTACATTATCAGTAATAATTAGAATTGTTATGTTAAATTACTGCTTGCCACAAAGGTAATCAATTTCCTTGTCAATTGTGTCTTTGACTATGGCTATGCTGAAACTTTTTTTGCTTAAGTCATTGCTAATTCTTTGTTTTGTTTTTCAGAGTGAAGAAAGCTTTTGAGCTATTTACAGCATGTAGCAATTGAGTAATATATACTCCTGTAAACAGAATTTGGAGCGTATTTGTTTCTCTCTACCTGATTTCTTCAGAATTTGTGAACTATTTGTGAGCATTCTTAACTTATGGCAATATAGTTATTTGCATAAGTACAATAAGATTGTTTTCTTCTGCAATAGGACACCGTTGGAGAAACTGGTTATTTTACTAAGGCTTTAACTGGATTGTTGTGCTTTCCTTTAATGAATTAAACTTGACTTATAAAGTCAATAAACATCCCTTGGGAAAACTGGCCTCATACCTTGTCTGCACAGTCTACATACAGAGTTCCTGATCTGTGGTAAGTAAAGAATGTCACTTTCTGACAGGCCCAGGAGCCCCAGGTTATCTTGGGACCTCAAGAGGAAAGGAATTTAGACAACTTATAGGTATTTAATGGCACAAAGCCATGGCTGGACTTGGCTTTAAAAAAGTCTTATCTGAGATTCTGTCTATGGAAAAAAGTTCAATCAAAGCCAATTTAAAAAGCTTATATAAAATATAATTCTTCTTGCCTCACTTTATACAAATAATCAGTCCAAGAATAATAAAGCAAATCAGTCCTACCATGATTTGCCATAGTAAAAATGGGAAACTGGAGAGAGAAAAATTCTATTTCAAAAACTGTAATATACTTGTTAAATTCTAGTCTTCCCTCATGTTTTACAATTTTTATTGTTTTCCACAGGTGGAATGAATTCTAATTCTCCTGGCTACAAGTTTCCCAAACAATTTTTTCAATTTTTTTCTTCTTTCTTTTCCTGCCCCGCTCCCCTATCATTCCTACTGTTAAATCACTGAAAACTAAGCTGTGTTTTCTTAAAGCCCTGTGAATTGAAGCTAGACAACTTAATGTTCAAGAGAAAATAACAGAAACCTATTTACATACATAAGCCACTTTCATTCCTGCCTACTGATATATTATGGACTTCATAGTAATGTGGTCTATACTGATTTTCCAGTGTTGTTCTTTTGTTTGTTGTTTTCCTACCTTACTCACCATATTTTCTCTTTGTGGGTCATGAGACTTTACAACCTGCTAAAAATGAGCTTTTGTAATAACTTGGGGACCTACCCATCTAGAAATAAACCATCCTAGACACGAGAGATCAGATGAAGCCTGAGACCAGAGACTCATTTTCGTCTAAAATGCTTTCTCCAAAAAATTTTAAAAAGAGGAGGAAATGTGAAAGGAAAATAAATCTTGGTTCCCCAAAATCACTAAGCTAAAGGGAAAAGTCGGGAACTGCTTATTCAGCCCTCTGTTCACTGAGATAAATGTAAATCTGATTGCCTTCTTTGGAGAGTCTGATCAGAAATTCAAAAAAATGCAACAGTTTGTCTCTTGCCTACCTGTGACCTGGAAACCCCTCCCTGCTTTGAGTTTTCCAGGCTTTCCAGATAGAACCAATGTACATCTTACATATATTAATTGATATCTCATGTCACCTTAAAATGAATAAAACCAAGCTATGCTCTGACCACCTTGGGCACATGTCATCAGGACCTCCTGAGGCTATGTCACAGGTGCATGTTCTCAACTTTGGCAAAATAAACTTTCTAAATTAACTGAGACTTGTCTCAAATATTTGGAGTTCACAGTTACTTTCTCTCATTTTATCAGACCTTAAATGAGTCTGAAACAATATGTCCTCTTAGAGCAAATTGTTACTTCTTCCGCCTCATCTCAGATACATTCCTTCAAGTCTCATCCAGCCCCCCGGGACCATTCAACCTGAGAAAACCAGGTGCACTCCTGCTAAGGGCCTTTGCATTGCTGTGGCCATTTCTTCCTGAGAGCACCGCTCCTGCATTTCCTTTAGATCTCTACTTAACATCGCCTTCTCGGTGAGAACTTTCCAGTTTGCTCCACTGAAAACTGTCACCGTTCCCCTCAGTACATTTCCTATATTTCTTTCCTGCTTTATTTGTCGTGTAGTGTTTATTTTTAAATAAACCATACTTACATAATTTATATATATATATTTTATTCACTATTGGATTTCCAGCACCTACAATGTTTAGTGCATAGTGCATAATAATGCTTGTGAATAATACATGTTTGTGAATTTAAATGTCTCTATGCCTTTGCACTTCCCTTTGTCTGTAACATCCCACCCTCCTTTCTTTACCTAGGTAAGTCCTATTCATTCCTTAAAATATCAGCTCAGTTGTAACTTGTTTTAAGAAGCTTTCCCTGTCCTCCAGGTCTTAGTTTTTAGAGAATTTCAAGGACATCCTTAGGGTTGAACTTGTGTTATTACTCATTATAATTGTCCTTTAACCTGCCTCCTTTAGCACTAGACTTGGAGCTTGAGTCCATGAGTAACATTTATTGCTATTTCTGTAATATAGTGCTGCAACACTAGATAAATTATTAATTACAAACATCCCATGTTAGAAAACTCGTTACATTTAGAGCCAAACCATTTCATCATTAGATGATTCTAATGATATCTCATATTTGGTCAAAGCTTAGATAAGTTCTTCACCTTCCCCTTCTCTTATATAATAAGTTTCCTGAACTTAACACCACACTGTCCATCATCAACACTTGTAATCTAATCTGGCTATGTGATTTTATTCTGTGAATTTTTTAAAAATATTTTTTCTTAAATGTGGTACCCAGAACAAAAGAGCTTGGATGAGGTTTAATTTTATCAGCTCATGGAAGTGTAGATGAATCCTTTATTCTTTCCATACCATAATGAAAGGAGTCTAAGATATCCTAAAACTGTTGACAGCTTTTTTGACATTCATATTTTGATCTGAAATATATATACTACCGACTTTCCTCAGTCTTATTATATTTTTTGGATTATATTATTATATTTTCAAATTTATATCAAAGGCATGTTTTAAAAACATTTCCATATATGATTTCAAGACAGAATATGACAGTTCAGCTATCACTTTTACATATATTAATCAAAATTTAAAATTATGATCAGTTCATTAGTTGTCAACACCAATGTATTTAAAATCTATTATATTTTCCCATTTTCAGGGTCTTCTGATTGTACTGAATATTCTGTAATGTGGGTGACAACTGATATTGGCAGCGCTTGTAAATCTTGCTAGTTATCAAGAGACTGGAGAGAATCATTTAAAAGCAGAAAAATCAATCAGAAGGAGTGGGCAAATTTTCTGAAACTTCTCTTCATTTTCGGCAGGAGTTAATGAGAAATGTTTTCCTAATTAATTTTCAATACTTGCTTTTTGTTAAAACAGTAACAAGAAGGGCATTTAAGTTATTTTCTGTAAATATTTTTTAGTTTTCCACTTTCCAATGATATGGAATTGAACAATTTGCTTATTTTATTTAGTCTTGATTTTTCTTTTTTTATTTATTACTGCTACACTGAGGCTTAAATTACATACCATGAAAGTTGCTAATTGTAAGTGGAAAATTAAATGATAGTAAATTTATATAGTTGTGCCAGAATCACCACAATCCATCATTACAGCATTACTATATCCCCTAAAAATGTCCCCATGTCCATTTCCAGTAAATCCAAGTTCTGTTATCCAGACCCAGGAATCCACTGTTTTCCATTCTTGTAAACATGTTTTTTCTGGATATTTAATGTAAATGGAATCATATAATATGTAGACTTTTATATTTGCTTTCTTTTACTTAGCACAGATAGGGGCAACCTATGAGTTCTGGGCATGCTGTCTCTTTTTGTAAAGTTTCTATGGTACAAAGTCATGCTCATGTGTTTATATATGGTCTGTGGCTGCTTTTGTGCAACAATAGAATTGAGTTATTGATAGAAACCATATGACCTGAAGAGCCTAAAACATTTACTATCTGGCCCTTTAAGAAACAGTTTGCCAATGCCTGGATTAGTATAGTTTAGCTTTATCCATGTCATGGAATATGTCAATAGTTCATTCATGTCATTTGTCATGACTAGCATTTCACTGCATGGATATACCACATTTTGTTGAGTGATTCATCCGTTGATAGACATTTGGAATGTTGCCATTTTTGGCTACTATGAATAATTCTGCAATATATGCTTATGTTCAAGTCCTTGTGTAGATACATATTATTCTACTGAGTAAATTCCTAGAAGAAAAATTGTAGTCATCTATGGTAAGTTCATGGTTTACTTTTTTTTTTTTTTTGAAAGAAAGAAAAAGAGAGGAAAGAAAGTGAGAGTGAAAGAAAGAAAGAAAAAGAATGTATGAGAGAAAGAAAGAGGAAGAAAAAGAGGGAGAGAGAACAGGATTCTTGTTCTACTGCCCAGG
>CAUYLG010075952.1:0-51559 GCA_963573385.1 Cacajao melanocephalus | reverse complement strand
ACTATTACTATTTTGAGACACAGTTTCACTCTGTCACCCCAGCTGGAGTACAGTGGCGTGATCTTGGCTCACTGCAACCTCTGCCTCCTGGATTCAAGTGATTCTCCTGCCTCAGCCTCCCAAGTAGCTGGGACTACAGGCATGCGCTACCATGCCCGACTATTTTTTTGTATTTTTTGTAGAGATGGAGTTTCACCATGTTGCCCAGTCTGTTCTCCTGGACTCAAAACAGTCCCCCTCCTCTGCCTCCCAAAGTGCTGGGATTACAGGCATGAGTCCCCACACTCATCCTGGGAAAATAATCTTAAAAGAGAAAAAAATATGATAAGGAAAAGAATGATGACATTAGGGGGAAACAAATATAAGAAACAGAAACAAAAGAAAGAAGTAATGAAAGCATCATGAACTTTTATTTAACCTAAATCTCAGTGTCTTCTGTAAAATAACACTAATAATACCTATCTCAGAGGTTATTTGTACGGATTAAATAACATAATCTATGGGAAGTGCCCAACACCCAGTAGGTTTTTTATAAACTTTAGTTTCATGTCTTCTCAATTCTCTTCTACTTTAAAAACTGATAGCATTTGCTGTTTGAGAGGTTGCATGATGATAAGGAGGCAGCAGATGATCCCACATGGGAACCATCTAACTTCCATTCTGAGCTGCTCCACATCTATCAATTACACTATGTCCCACTGTTCCTTTACATCTTTTTTCTTTTTTGATTGGGGGAATGGGTACTTAATATTCTATGGAATACATTAATAATGGAGTAGCTATTATGAAAGGGCCTGTAGGTAACTTTATATTCCAACTGCAATGAAAAGTAGCTATCTTAGAACATGGAATTTAGGTCTTTTCTTACCTTCGCCTAAACTAGTGAATAATAATAACCTGGAGGGCTTGTTAAAATATGGATCACTTAGCCTCACCCTTATAGGTTCTAATTCAGTAAACCTAGGGTGGTCCCCAAATATTTGCAGTTCCAAGAAGTTCCCAAGTGATGCTAATGCTACTGGTCCAGCAATTAACCTCTTGGATGATCTGATGAACTCCAAATAGTAGGAAACACTGTCTTTCCTGAATTCCACCCAGGTACGCCAAAAAAATCGGTAAGTTTTAAGAGATAATAGTGTTTATTGCTATAAAGAAAATAAACCAGCATAAAGAATAGAGAGTGTGGGACGGGGACTTTTTAAGGTAAAGTAATCAAGGAAGGTGACATTTAAACAAAAGCTTGAATGAGGTGAAAGAGAAAGGCACATCAGGAATAAAAGGTCCAGGAAGAGAAAACAGCAAAAGTAAACTCCTTCGGTTGAGAATGGGCTTGGTATATCTAAGGAATAAAATTTCTGACTGAATAATTTCTATCATGTCCTTAATCTATTCTCAGATGAGCATTCAAGAATATGAACTAATCCATAAAGAGAAAGAGGATGAAAACTGCCTTCGTAAATACCGTAGACAGTGTATGCAGGATATGCACCAGAAGCTGAGTTTTGGGCCTAGATATGGGTTTGTGTATGAGTTGGAAACTGGAGAGCAATTCCTGGAAACAATTGAAAAGGAACAGAAGATCACCACGATCATTGTTCATATTTATGAAGATGGTATTAAGGGCTGTGATGCTCTAAACAATAGTTTAACATGCCTTGCAGCAGAATACCCTATAGTTAAGTTTTGTAAAATAAAAGCTTCAAATACAGGTGCTGGGGACCGCTTTTCCTTGGATGTACTTCCCACATTGCTCATCTATAAAGGTGGGGAACTCATAAGCAATTTTATTAGTGTTGCTGAACAGTTTGCTGAAGAATTTTTTGCTGGGGATGTGGAGTCTTTCCTAAATGAATATGGGTTACTACCTGAAAGAGAGGTAAATGCCCTAGAGCATACCAAAATAGAAGAAGAAGATACTGAATAAAGAATCACTATGTCAATACCTCATGTTTATCTTTTAGGCATTGCATGATGGTTTTGGTAGTATCCATATTGCTTTAGTGAACACAATATGGGCATGGCTGTTAATTTGACAAAAATGATTGATGCAACAATTGAGTTATTAGCATTTCTTAGTATTAGTTATTCAAATTGATACAATGCTTGACTACAAAACACAGTTGTCTTCAGCAACATTATTAGTAGACAAAAAGAATGTGGATAACATTATGACATTTTTTAAAAATCCCCTTCAAGTTATGTTCTGGCTTTTTTACTCTATGTTCCCTCCTCACTGTTACTATTATTTGGGCTTTTCAAATTACATTATTAATTATAATTGTATTTGTGTAATAAAAATAAAATCTCATGAGGAAATAAATTTTCTATTTGAAGTCTATTCTTTCTCAAGTGTTACATTACCAAGGCCCTAAAACATCGTGAAGCCCAAAATATCATTCAGTAAAATATCTTACATTCCAACCAAAGAAACTTAGAAACACTGCGCCAAGTTAAAGTGGTATTTAAGAAAGGAAGCAAGATCTTTTTATTCTCTGGGTAGAAGAATAATATTTAGGGGCAATAAAATTACAATATTCATTTGTTGATTGCCTATAATGGGCCAGTATTTTATACATATCATCTCCAATTCTTAACGAGAAATCTGTACCTAGATAATAGTATTCCCATTTTATAAACAGTAAAACAGAGAATCAGAGAAGTGAAGTGGAAGTTCTACTTTTATTTCCCTTGAAAACATTTGGAAGTCTTTCCTCCAACACCAAAACATTTTGGAGACACAGTCTCTCACTGTCGCCCGAGCTGCCAGCTGGAGTGCAGTGGCACAATCTCGGCTCACTGCAACCTTCACCTCTCAGGTTCAAGCGATTCTCCCGCCTCAGTCTCCCGAGCAGCTGGGATTACAGGCACCCGCCACTACACCTGGCTAATTTTTGTATTTTTAGTAGAGATAGGGTTTCACTATGTTGGCCAGGCTGGTCTCAAACTCCTGACCTCATGATCCTCCTGCCTCAGCCTCCCAAAGTGCAGGGATTACAGGGTTGAGCCACCACACCCGGGCTAAAATGTTCTTAAATGAACAATGAGATTAAGAGCAAGATAAAAGAAATCCCTACATGTCTGAATCACAGTAGAGAAATAATGATGAGTAACAGCTAACATAATATGGGCTACAATTAAAGATATGGTACTTGATAAGTACCCAGAAAGGGGCTCCCTGTGCAAACATGTTTAAAGCAGGATAGCACATTTTCCCGTGGCAGCCCAATGTTAAAATCAGACATTTGCCACAAAGTCTACTTTTCACTCTCTTCAATGACTATTGTTATAGCTTCTCTCCTTTCCGTAAACCTTTTATATCACTTTCCTCCCCTTGAAACATTTCATCTTACTCATACTTCATTGAGAAAATAGGAGATATCAGATGAGACCTACTTCACCTTTCCATCACCAGATCTAAAATGGACAAAGTAAACACTGTTTCTACTGATGTCATGATGGAAGAAGTGTCCATTCTAATGCCAACTGATCAAACTGTGCTATGAATCCTACTCTTTTATCCAAATAGTAAATTTTTCTCCTGAAATTTTGATCCTCCCCCTCCACATCATCTCTTTCTTCTTTCTCTATGTTGTATTATTTATATCGGCTTACATGTGAATTTTTAAATTGCCCACTGTTTAAAATATGCCCACCTGTAACTTAAATTTTCCAGCTGTCACTCACTTCTCTGCTTCCCTTTACAATAATGTCTCTCAAAAGAGGTATCTAAAGTCACCATCTTTATTCCTCAATTCCATTTTTTTTCATCTCACTCCAAACAGGCCTCTGTTCCAAGTACTTAGAGTCAAACTTAATAGCCAATTCTCATGCCTTATTTTTTTCTCTCTCTCTTAAAAGCATGTGTCATAGTTGGCTATCTTCTATACTGCCACCCCACCCCATTTTTTTTTTTTTTTGAGATGGAGTCTTGCTCTGTGGTCCAGGCTAGTGCAGTGGTGTGATCTCAGCTCACTGCAACCTCTGCCTTCTGGGTTTGACTGATTCCTCTGTCTCAGCCTCCCGAATAGCTGGGACTACAGGCGTGTGCTACCACCCCTGGCTAATTTTTGCATTTTTAGTAGAGACAGGGTTTCACCAGGTTGGCCGGGCTGGTCTCCAACTCCAGACCTCAAGTGATCCTCCTACCTCAGTCTCCCAAAGTGCTGGGATTACAGGCATGAGCCACTGTACCTGGCTCCTCCCCTTTTTAAGTTACTTCTTTGGCTGATTTGACACCTCACTGCTGTTGCCTTCTATCCCAGTGACTATTCCTTCCAAGTTTCCTTTGCCGATTTATCCTCTAAACACCCCTGGTAACATCCTCCAGTTCACAGTCTTAACTACCATTTATATTAAGGTTACTCTCAAATTCACACCTCCAGTTTTATCTCTGTCCTAGATTCTAAAATCCTATGTCTCAACTGTAGGAAGGAAAGAAAGGAGGAAACAAATGGAGGTAGGGGGGAAAGAAGGTCTGTAATTGTACTAGATTTTGGTGAAACAAAAGTGGGTAAGATAGAATTCCTGACCGTGACCAGTTCCTAATATATGGTCACTTCAATAGGTACTGAGTGTTTTTGCTCATGAATCTAAAATTCCAACCTCTATTCTTCTTTATAAATTAGGAAAGTAATTTTAATTGTCCCATAGACTATTTCTAACTTGATGAACAACAGGCGTATCACATGGAGGAAGCGTGCTAGAAAGGAGACATTCAAGGTAATTACATATAAAATAAGTAGCTTTAAAGAAATAGTTCAACATGTTTCCTCCTATCAAGTAATTGCTAACAAATGTATTAATCCCGTACAGAGTTCTTTGCTAAGGGATTACTGGACCTAAAAAACTGTAGCAAAAAACAGAATCCTTGCATAATATACTTATAATTCAAAAACTCCTTAGTGAAATAACTCTTTATAAATTGACATTAATTCCATGGACTGACAGTAAATACTTAAAAGAATGGTAGCAAGGCAGTAAGGAATAACAGTCAAGTAAGCATCTTAAAAGAGAGAAGTATTTTAAGACTAAAATGTAAGTTCTTTTTATTGACTAGCCATTGTTAACTGCAATGTAATACAGTTTTGTAAGCCAGGGGCAGTAAAGCAAGGCTGAACAGTGAAACAATCATCTACAGAAAACAAGAATAAAAATGAGTGATTTGAAAGATTCCTGCCTAAAGAAACCTTTACTCTTGAAAGAAATAACCTACCGTGCCTTAATTTAAAATAGAGAACTAGCAAGCTTAAGCAGGACTAAGCTCAGGAATGCATTTAACCCATAATAGCCAAAACAAAAGTAACTAGGTGGCACCTGTTTAGAGAGTAAATGATGATAGCAACCACTCTCAAATTAAGCACTTGATGACTAATGGATGCCAGGGTGAAGCTTTGATCACAACACTCATCAGGAAGAGTTGAACAAAAAGCAGCATTTGTCTAGAATATTTGAAGCCCGCTGCTGCAGAAATCCTGGATTACAAACAACTCCCCTCATATAAACACTTAATCTGCAATTTTTGACAGGAGGAGGAGAAGAGATCATTTTTGTCTCAGCAAAAGAATGAAGTTTTAAACATAAAGGTTTAAAATGTCATAACATGTCTCATAACAAACCACCCAAATAACTAGAATGGGCTTGAAGGAAAAGGCAAGAGTGTTAGCTGTAAAATAATAGGAAAATTTGTAGGAAATAGCAAAATTATTCTGTAAAGTCAGAAGCTCATCCATTTATTTGTTCACAAAATACTTATTGATAAGATGCCATTTACCAGCCAGTGTCCTTGATCTCAGGGATCTTAAGGTAAAGGAAACAAACATTCAAACAAGCAATAGAAGATAAATGAATTGGCATTTGTATCCATATGTTCATATGTAGTGGTGTTTAACATCTTGAACACTAGATCTCCTAGGTTTGAATTCATTCACTGATTTTGTGACCTTGGACAAATTAGTTAACCTCTCTACTGTTTCCTTATCTGTAAAATAAGAATAATAATAGCAAATGTTTATTGGGTTGTTATGAAGGGAAAAATGAGTAAATTATGTAAACTAGAGTAGTGCCTGACACCCATTACTCAAATGTTAGTTTTTGTCATTATTAATAGATACACATGAAGTGAAATGGTGCATACAATACATAGATATGTGATTTTAAGGACCTGCTTATGTAAATAAAAATGTATTAAGAGGTTGGGATTCAAATAATCTATAGTAAATACACCACTCAGATTTCTCTATATTAGGAGCTTATTAAAAATTGTATGTGTGAGACTAGAAATAGAGAAGTCCTAAAAAACTGCCACTTTAAAATGACTGTAGATACCACAATAAGCAAATTAAGTTCAAAAACAGAATAAACTTTAGCACATAAATAAGAAATTCATTTTGAAATTTTATACCGAATTTATTGTAGAATAAAATTTAATCGTATAGTTACCTATTCAAATATACGTATTATCTCATGATACAATTTTTATATATTTTTTGTTCCTTTTCAACATTTTACAAACGTCTGAGTGTCTACTACATACAAGGAATTATGTTAGATAATGGAAGAGATGATGAAAATGTGTAAAATATAATTGTTCTTTCTTTTCAAGGGATTTACAGTCTAGGAGAGGAGCACACATTTCTTAAATTAAAAGATACGGTTACATTTTAGTTTTACTTATCTATTAATGTTGAAATCTTATATTTTGGAACCCAGCTGACATTGAATTTCACTGAAGAAACTGTTATCCGCTCATGGCCCCTCTGATTAGCTAACGTATACTGGCATGTAGTTCTTCCATTTACTGCCAACTCCCTTTTTGAAATCTTCAATTTCAATATACCATTCTCTGATGATAGCCATCTAGCCTTCCAGTTCTCTCAATTCTTTTTTTTTTTCTGTCCGGGTTCAAGTGATTCTCCTGTCTCAGCCTCCCAAGTAGCTGGGATTATAGGCACCCACCGCTGCACCAGCTAATTTTTTGTATTTTTAGTAGAGACGGGGTTTCACTACATTGGCAAGGCTGGTTTCGAACTCCTGACCGCGTGATCCACCTGCCTCCGGCTCTCAAAGTTCTGGGATTACAGGCGTGAGCCACCTACCGCACCCAGCCCTCTCAATTCTTTTCTACCAAACCACATGTTGTTTAAGACCTGCAATTTCTCAGCCTGGCCTGTCTGACACTGTCTTTCTCCACTTTCATGGTTTCTATCCTTCCTATGCAGCCTAAGCACTTGACAAATGTCATCAATCACCTTGCTTCTGGCATTTTCCACATTTTTAATCCCCTTATTCTTCCAAAGCGCTTATCATTTAAATCCCCAAACTTCCAATCGTTTCAGCCATCTGCTCTCTCTTTTCCTAACTACTAGCTGGTAAGTCTTACTCAAGAAAAATCTATCTTGCTGAATATTTCATACATATATCAACCAATCAGTGCTCTTCAACTAGGGTCCATAGCTTGTTCAGCAAACAGATCTGTCTTCCGTTTCCCACAGCAGCTATTCCAAACCTCTATTATTCTCCTCAGTCTCCCTCTCCTAAATCCTCAAATGACCTTCTTTCAACATCCCAGTAGAAACTGAGCCTACCAGGCATGAACTTCCCTAATTTCTCACCCCACATCTATTAGCTCATCTATTTTACATTTCATTGTTCTCAAATATGTATTTCTGTGTGAGACTAATATTGTCATCTTTGTCAATATTGTTTTTTAATCGTATTACAACACATTCACATTTCTTTTTTGCTCATTTTACAATTTTATCTCCTCGCTCTATGTTTCTTATTCACAACCTAAAACTAACTTTCCATCTCTTATTTAAAAACTTGTCCTGGTTCTTCCAAATTATTACTACCTATTATCGTCTCTAGTATTCTCCCTCTCTTCTTCGTTCCCAAAACTCCTTGTAAAAAATCAAACAAAAACTCAATGTATTTAATCTTCTTCATTTCTTTCCATTTATTTTTCCACCTATCCACCTCAACTATTCCACTGAATGTGGTTCTGATACAGATCAACAATGACCTCTGTGTCAGAAAGGTCCCTGGCAGGAAGCGGCACAAACAGAAAAGGTATGATTAAGGAAGTTTAAAGAAAAGACTATTTACAAGGGTGTAGGCAGGAAACTAATAAGAGATAGTGAAGTACCACCTATTAACAGGTGAAAATGACTACTACCCACAAGCCTGGAAGGGGCAAGAAACCAGTGAGACCTGCAGCTATAGGAAAGAGCTGCCCAATGGGAGCTTTAGCTTTTGGAAGAGAAACACTGTCCCTGCCACTCTGTGGCCCAGTAGGGACAGAGCTTCAGGTAGAAACAACTTGCACTCTCTCCTTTTGCTCTTCTCTTTCCAGGACCTCTCATTGTCAGAATCCAGCTGAAAGCCAAGAGGGCAAGAGGACCCTGTTGATGAAGTCTGTTAAGTCAACCTTCTCTAGGGGTAAAACAGGAGGAAGACAGAATGCGAATCTTAAGAGGCAAATGGAGAATATCCAATACAACCACCTAACCACCAAGCCTGTTAGACTCAACAGTCCTCATCTTACTTAATTTTTGGCTGCACTGAATGCTGATTAGCACTCCCAAATTGAAATTCTTTCCTTGCTTGGTTTTCATAATACCACTCTCCAGATTCTTCTCCACGTCTGTGACCAGGGGGCACGCTCCTTGTCTACTGGTGTTTTTTTTTTGGATTAGTCTCCTCCCTCACACTTGGGATACTATTATTCCCTCTGATGCCTTCAGGTACTACCTACACTGAGGCTTCTAAAAGAATCACCAATACTGACATTTTGGGCCAGATAATTCTTTGCTGTGGGGAGTTGTTTTGTGTATTATAGTATGTTTAGCAGCACTGCTGGCCTCTAACCACTAGATACTATTAGCACCGCTCCCCGAGATGTGGCAACTAAAACTATTCTCAGACATTGCCAAGTGCTCTCTGGAAGTTAAAATCATCCCCAGGCAAGAACTGCTTATCTCTACATACAGAATAGCTATCTTCTGTCCCCTGAGTTCCAGACTGATGGAAACTCAATTTCCATAATCTGTCTCCTGGACAATTGCAATCATTTCCTAACTGGGCTGCACAACTCCCAGTCTTCATGCTCACACCAGACTGATCTAAAAGAGAATGTGAATGCGTGACGGAATCCCAAGGCTGTCAAGCCATGCAGCCGAAAATATTCTTGAAACATCCATGAGACAACGAAAAGAAGTGGAATTGTAAGAGTTTTTGACTTACACTCTGAAACACTGGGGATGTAGAAGCTCTCCTTGATGACCTATGACTTGTGGGAGTGAAGTAACTGTACAGAAATATTGCACCTCCCATTACAGGAAAATATATTCTTTCAGAAGAAAGTAAACTCAAAGGCAGCATTTCTCAGGTCAATTTTCCAAAGTTTGGTCTCTAACTGGAAGTTTAAAACGTGAAAAGAGTAACTAAAATGGTACTAACATATATTAGATAAGAATATGCAGCTTTTATGACAAAACAGTTGTCTTTTACACCAATTGGACTTGAAAAATTTACACACACACACACACATACACACAAACAATAATCATTTTAACTTGACTTTTCAAGATAGGTGCTACTTCAGTAACTGTTGTGCTTTTAATAAGAAAATTTTGAAAAATCATTTAAGAACAAATACATTTGTCATGGGTAGTTGTTTATATGCCTTGCTATGAAAATAAAGCACCTCATAAATAAGTTAAACATTGCATTCCTAAAACAAATATAAAAGCCAAATCCTATGTAAGTTCACAATTACTAAAGAATTGATGTAAAGACAATACCATTCATGGTGTGGAATAGTAGCTTTGGGCACCAAATAGCAGAGCCAGTATTTTTATGGTGTGTTGTGTTACAGAATTATTTCACATACATTATTTCATTTGAAGAACTACAAGACACAATTGCTCTATAAGGTAGGTAGAACAATGTTTGCAATATGTCCTCTTCAGGGATGACAAAATTGAGGTGTTTGTGGTTAGCTGACTTGTCCAGGTTATGCAGCTAGGAAGATACAGATTTTGAATTTAACCTTGGGCCTCCTATCCCTGGTTCCTATGCTTTTCACATCACAGCATACTTCTTACCTGGCAATCATCAACGCAAAGTATGCATTAACAAGAAAATTCAGGATTATCTAAGATTAGAAGACCTACTTTAATATATTTCAGGCCCATATGTCAATTCTGCAGGAAACAAACAAAAGAACAAAGTTACCTGGAATCCAGAGAAAGCTTCAGTTAAGTTCCACAACTCTAACAACTAATACAGTGGGTATGACTCTGGCAGAGAGAGCAAAGCAAAGTATACAGTAATCTCGGTTTTCAATTATGGATTTTCATTATTTGGGCAATAGCATTTAAGGAAAACATTAAATTTTATCCTTACCTGTGGCTCTCACCTATAATAGCTGTCAAAGTCTGTTCATCTTTCAGGGATTTTTTTTCCACAGTATCTAAGAAAATGCTCCTAAAAATTAGTTTTCTTTTTTATAAAATCAGGTATTTCACACTAGGCTATTGAGTGTTCAGTCCCTGCTTCCAATAATTGAACACAGACTAGCTTGATTTAAACATGTTATCTCAAAAACAATAATTCATTTTAAAGGTTTACATCTATTCATTGCTAACAACATACAATTATCTTCCCTACAAGGTTCCTGTTATAACAAATTAGATGCACTTTCAACAGGCAATAATCACACATGAAATTGAACTTTCTGGGTAATTCGAAGTACAGAGACTTACATAATAAACTGTGTAAGTCCCACAGTAGTTTAGAATAAGGCCATGTCTCTACATTATATTTATCTTTTATTAAAAATAAATACAGATGCCATTTTTGCCAATCAGTTTTCCTCCAATTTATTTTTTCCCTCCCTCAAGCATTTCTGGAGAAAGAGGATTTTTTAATTGTCTTTTTTGTTGCTTTTGTTTTGGTGGGGGAATGGAGAGGACTTTTAAACCTCCACGTGACTTTCCCTGAAGGAGCCGCAAGGAGTTTCTATTTGAAACCAGAGTTATTTTACCATTCTTTCCATTTCCAGAGTCAGAATCTAAAGAGGCAATAACTCCAAACATAATAATAGTAACAAAAACCATAAATGATTTCAATTTAACAGTTGTGAGGCACATATTGTTTAATAGACATTTTTTAAACCCAGGTATTCAAAAGAGATACATTCAAAACATAAGGATACAGAAAAGCAAGACGTAAAATGATGGAAAAACTATATCTAGCATAAACAATTCTTTATGCAACTATCAATTAATATCAGACAAATAAATTTAAAGATAAAAAGCATTATTAGATATACCAATATATCTTGTATACATAATATAATATTACTGACATTATTACATAACCATAAAATCATACAGTACCACTAGGAAGATCTAAACATTTTAAACATATATATGGCTAATAAAATGCCATGCTTCCCTCTATTTTCAACCTTTTATCCAAGAATTCCTTCCACATCTTTGCCATCACTGAAACCTGGCTCTTCAAAGAGGGTACACTTTCTCTTTATTGTTTGCAAGTGGTGACTGTGTATTATTTCAGAATTCAAATATCATTAGTGACACTCTCCCTTACCCCAGATTATTATTCTCACTGGTTTCTGTAAAAATACTACATATCCCTTAGGCTCATGCTATTTGGATCACTTTTTTTCCATCCTTGCAACTTATAAGTACTGAACTTCTAATTACTCTTCCTTTCTGCTTAAGTCTTGTAACCATCATTACCCTAAATTGCTAAGCCCTTATTTGCTTTCAACTCACCTGTCTATTAGGCAAGCCTCCCAAATATTGCTCATTTTTTTAATTCTTGAATCAGAGAAGACAAAGATTGCTGGGGGGAAAATATGCAACTTATTAATTTATGATTACTAACCTCAAAAGTAGTTTACCACTGTCTGGCAATTTCACCATGTTTCTTTGGTCAACTTGATATCCCATTCTTTGCAATAATTCTTACAAATCTTTATTTTCATCTCCTTTCACTCTTGGAAGATGACCTTGACAACTTTGTAGACATCTGAGACATCAGATGAGATTATATTCAACTTGTCACCAGCACACCTACAAGTCCATATATATGAAAGAAAATACACCTATTTTCTTCCTCCTCTGAGGTATTATGCTAGAAGAGGTGTTCCTTCTCTAAAGGCCAAGAGCCACCTGTGCTTTAGAGTCTATCTCCTCCCACATTCCCAAAATCTTACATTTATGTTTTCTTAGTCTGCCAGTCATCCATCTGGTTTCTACACACTTAATTATGCCCTTTCATCAGTATATTTCTCCTTAATCTGTATATGTGCATTAATCTTTAGGCTTAGCAAATGACTTTCCTGAACCTGTTTCTGAATTGTTAAAAAAAGGTGGGGTGGGGGGGGCGTGATAGAAATGAAAGTACTTTGTAAACTGTAAAGCATTGTTTATTGAGAGCTATTGTAATGTTATCGTTTGTTCCCACTTAAAAATCAAAGGAATTAACTGACTTCTCAAGGTTTTGTTATTTTTCTTTTGGTAGATCTGGGAATATAACTCAATTCTCCATAATTATTATGTATAATTAAAAACTAGAAAGTATTTTTAATAGTGCTAACTTGAAAGCATAGAAAAAATCTATTAAAATTATGTTGGTTATTTTTGTTTAGAAATAGAAATTGCAGTCTAACAGCTTATTGACATTCAGAATTTTAATCATGGGGGTAGGTGCCTGGTGTTTCTACAACTAAATTGGATTTGCCTAAAATAGAATCTAAGACCTGATTAAACTACCTTCATCCCAATCATTAAGTTCCTCTTCACCATTCTGTAAACAAAAAAATCCCCTCAACAAATTGAACAAGTTGAATAAAGGATAGTTTTCTAAAATATCAAGGCTTTTTAATTAAGGATTTTTGTACAAAGCTCTTTTGGGATCAGAAGTTCGACAGTACCGTATAAAAGCTAGCTTCACTTAAGGGTGTTAAGTAAATTAAATACCTATAAAATATTTTTACAAAGATGAAAAAAGAAGGATTAATCTATTACTGATTATTGAGACAAAGATAATCGCTATTTACCCAAATATCTACTCTATGTGTCCTTGTGAATAATAATCAGTCTATTTCTATCATATTAATAAAATTCAAATCTACTTAACAAATCTTTGCCCTACTTACAAAATTGTTATAAAAATCCAATGAAATAATGAATCTGAAACACTTTCTAAATGGCAAAAACAACTGTAACTTCTAACTCTACTTTCATCCTTTGTTCTTAACAACTAATAAATCGACACCTATTAACTTATTAATTTACCTTTTAACATGTTATAGAGAATCATTGACCACCCTTGATTAATATTCATTAACATACTTGATATTTCCAACATAATTATTTATTAGGTTAAAGTCAGAAATCAAAAATAATTTACCAGATATTTATGGTCCATTGGTTTATTTAGACAAATCTTTTAGGTAAGAGTCAACAAACACACTGACATTCTATTATAATAAAACTTGATTATTCCTAACAATATTGATTTTATAGTCATGAACCTATTGACCATTGAGCACTGCAGGGGTAGGTTAAAAAAAAAAAAAAGGCATTTTATTTGTCCACAGAATTGTCACAATGAAAAGGAGGAAGATAGAAGCACTTCAGTAAAAGACAGACTGTGATAAGGGTCATATGTGGATTTTTTTTTTAGTAGTAACTATTTCTTAGGGTTCTCTTTTGTCTCTTCTTTCTCCTAAACAAGCATATCTTATTTTATTGTAGTTGGTTTTATTGCACTTCACATATATTGCATTTTTTACAAGTAGAAGGTTTTTTTGTTTTGTTTTCACCCAGGCTGGAGTGCAATGGTGTGATCTCCACTCACTGCAACCTCTGCCTCCTGGGTTCAAGTGATTCTCCTGCCTCAGCCTCCCGAGTAGCTGGGATTACAGGCACATGCCACCACACTGCGCTAATTTTTTGTAGTTTTAGTAGAGACGGGATTTCACCATGTTGGCCAGGTTGGTCTTGAACTCTTAACCTCATGATCTACACACTTTAGCCTCCCAAAGTGGTGGGATTATAGGCATAAGCCACACCTCCCAGCCGAGTAGAAGGTTTTTGACAACCCTACATCAAGCAAGTCTATTGGTGCAATTTTTCCAATAGCCTATGTTCATTTTCTATGTATCACATATTGGTAACTCTTGTAATATTTTAAACTTCTTCATTTTCATTAAGTCTGTTTTTTTTTTTTTACTTGAGACAAAGTCTTACTCTGTCACCCATGCTGGAATGCAGAGGCACAGTCATGGCTCACTGTAGCCTCCACCTCCAAGGCTTAGGCAGTCCTCCCACCTCAGCCTCCCAAGTAGCTGAGACTACAGGCAAGTGCCAACCACATCCAGCTAATTTTTGTTTGGTGGTGGTGTTTTTGTTTGTTTTTGTAGAAACAAGATTTCACCATGTTGCCTAGGCTGGTCTCAAACTCTCAGGCTCAAGTGATTTACCCGCCAAAGTGCTCAGATTACAGGAATGAGCCACAATGCCCAGCCTCATTATATCTGTTATGGTGATCTGTGATCAGGGACTTTGATGTTACTATTGTAATTTTTCGGGGGCTAAATGAACCATGCCCATATAAAATGGTAAATTTAATTGATAAAATTGTATGTGTTCTGGCTACTCAACCAATCAGTCATTTCCCTGTCTTTCCCCCATCCCTATTCTCTGAAACACAATGATATTGTTATTAGGCCACTTGATAACCCTACAATGGCCTCTAAGTGTCCAAGTGAAAGAAAGAGTCACATGTCTGTCACTTTAAACCAAAAGCTAGAAATGATTAAGCTAAATGAGGAAGGCATGTTGAAAGACAAGACAGGCTGAAAGCTAAGCCTCTTGCAACAAACAGCCAAGTTGTAAGTGCAAAGAGAAAGTTCTTGAAATAAATTAAAAGTGCTACCCCAGTAAACATGAGTAAGTGAAACAGGCTTATTGTTAATACGGAGAAAGTTTGAGTAGTTTAGATAGAGCAAACCAGCCACAACATTCCCTTAAGACAAAGTCTAATCCAGAGCAAGGCCCTAACTCTCTTCAATTCTGGGAAGGCTAAAAGAAGTAAGGAAGCAGCAGAAGAAAAGTCTTAAGCTAGCAGAGGTTGGTTCATGGGGTTTAAGGAGGGAAGCTATTTCAATAACATAAAAGTGCAAGGTGAAGCAGCAAGTATTGATGTAAAAGCTGCAGCTAGTTATCCAGAAGATCTAGGTAAGATAACCAATGAAGGTGGCTAAACAATAGATTTTCAATGTGGATGAAATAGTCTTCTATTGGAAGAAGATGCCATTTACTTTCATAGCCAGAGAGAAGTCAATGCCTGACTTCAAAGCTTCAAAAGATAGACGGACTCTTGTTTTAGGGGCCAATGCAGCTGGTGACATTTAGTTGAAGCCAAAGCTCCTTTGCCATTCCAAAAATCCTAGGGCCCTTAAGGATTATGCAAAATCTACTCGCTCCATGCTCTATCAATGAAAAGTAAAGCTTGGATGACAGCACATCTGCTTTTCTCATGTTTTACTGAATATTTTAAGCCCACTGTTGAGACCTACCACTCAGAAAAAGATTCCTTTCAAAATATTACTCCAAGAGCTCTTATAGAGATGTGCAGAGATTGATGTTTGTTTCATACTTACTAACATGATATCCATTCTTCAGCCCATGGATCAAGAAGTAATTTTGACTTTCAAGTTTTATTATTTTAGAAACACATTTTCTAAGGTGACAGCTGCCAAAGACAGTGATTCCTCTGATGGATCTGGACAAAGTACAGTGAAAATATTTTGAAAAAGCTTAATCATTCTAGATGTCATTAAGAATATTTGTGACTCATGGGAATGGGTCATAACATCCACATTAACAGGAGTCTGGAAGAAGCTGATTCCCATCCTCATGAATAATTAAGGGGTTCAAGATTTCAGTGGAAGAGGTAACTACAAATGTGGTAGAATTAGCAAAAGAACTAGAATGTCACTAAAGACGTGACTGAATTGGTGCAATCTCATAATAAAACTTGAATGAATGAGGAGTTTTTTCTTAATGATGAGCAAAGAAAGTGCTTTCTGGAGACAGAATCTACTCCTGGCAAAGATGCTATGAACACTGTTGAAATGATGACAAAGGATTCAGAATATCACATAAATTTAGTTGAAAAAGGAGCCGAACGGTTTGAGAGAGCTGACTCCAATTCCGAAAACAGTTCGACTGTCAGTAAAATGCTGTCAAACAGCATCACCTGCTACAGAGAAATCTTTCATGAAGAGTCAATCAAAGTGGCAAATGTCATTTTCTTTTTCAAGAAATTGCCATGGTCACCCCAACCTTCAGCAACCACCAACCAAATCAGTCAGAAGCCATCAACATCAAGGCAAAACCTTCCACCATCAAAAAGATTATGACTTGCTGAAAGCTCAGAGGATTGCCACTTTTTTTAGCAGTATTTTTAAGGTATATATGTTGTTATTTAGACATAACGCTATTGTGCACTTATTAGACTACAGTATAAAAATAATTTTATATGCACTAAACAAAAAAAATGTGACTTTTGATATTAGCTTAGTTTTCGTGGTCTGGGACCCAGCCCATAATATCTCTGAGATATGCTTGTATTTTCAACCTTCTTTTTTTGACATATACTAAATATGTATAGTTACAAATCTCCTGTGATGACTGCCATCAATTCTTTCTCTCTAAGAATGTGCCACTTCCCCAGTGAGATATGGGCTTCTTTTTCTCCTCCTGTGGAAACTGGGCTGGACTTGTGTTTGCTTTGACCAGTAGAATGCAAAGTGACATTCTAGGACTTCTGAGAAGACCAGGCCTTAAGAGGACTGACAGTTTCCACTTCCTTCATCTCTTGGAACACTCCCAGTTGGAATTCAGTCACCATGCTGTGGGGGGTCAAGCTCTTTGGAAAAGTCACGTGAAGGAAAATCAGATAAACTGTCACCATGTGGATGAACTGTCTTGCGTATCACAGCCTTTAGATAGTTGAATACCCCTGCCAACATCATGTAGAACAGAGCCACCGACCTGAGTCAGCTAAGCTCCATCTATGCAAAGAATCATGAGTTAACAAAATGGTTGGTTTAAGCCACTAAGTTCTGAGGTTGTTTGTTGTGGAGCAAAAGATAACTGAAATAGAAACTGGTCCCTAGAAATAGGGTGGCATTGGGTCAAATCCAAAACCTATGTAGCCTCAACTGTGGAACTGAGCAGGAGATGCAGACAGTGGTGGCTAGAAGATCACTGAGAAAACAGAAAGGCAACACTAACATTTGCAATAATGTGAAAGGTAGAACTAATAAGCTCATGGCAATTGCTAAAGGGAAAATGTAACCTAATAAATTTGTGAATCTATCTAAGGAGACTTCCAGGCAAACATTGAAAATGCCACCTGACTAATTCTAGCTACTTCTCGTCAGATACGAGAAGAAATGAACTAAATAAGAAACTGTTCACTTTTAGAGCAAAATTTGTAGAAAATATAAAATGTGCAAAGAAAATATTTTTCCAGCTAGCAAGAGGTTCTCAAGGAAGAAATCACCTTGGCAAAGATCAAATTAAGAATTGTTAGTAAACCATAGAATCAGGATAATTTAGGATCAATGGTGCATCTGTAATATCCTTTAAGATTTCAGAAATATTTAAACCAGTGCCTCATAGACCTCTTAGATAGACAGAAAGACTTCTAAGAATCTTATGAGCACATTTTGTAGATCACTCTGCTCGACAGTGAGTATCTAAGATAGTTAAGGGTGCTGTTCCTTAACATCCTCTCAGTTCAAATTAGAGAGAGGCCTGTCTTGAAGAGACCAGTATGGATTTTGTCTAATGGATTCATAGGGAACACAAGAGGTTTTAGAACGAATTACATCAGCTTATACTAAAAAAGACACACACACAATTCAAGTTGAAGAGACATCTGGGCCTTCAAACTCCGAAAATCAAGAAGCAGTTTGAGAAGGCTACTACTCCGCTTCAAACACAAAGCAATTTCTCATGGAAAAAGATGACTCAGAGTAAAATAAAGATCATATAGGGAAGAGCCAAGAACTGAGAACCACTCTCAGGTAGAATTAGGCCCTAATTGACATACATTCTCTGCTCCCAGAATCATGAGGACGTGCCCAATTGGAGTTCAGAATTGCTATGAACCATTCACTGCTATGTACCTCTCATTTTTCCTCTTTTTTAAACAAGAGTGTATATTGCCTAACTCACCACTGTAGGCTGGGTGAATACGAGAAAGAAAACTTATCTTTAGTTTCACACATCTTCCGATCGAGAGAAACTGTAGTAAAGGCACCATATATGTAACTGAAACTGGTTTAGATGAAGTTCTGAGTCTTGAGCTTGAAACTGATGTCATATTGAGATGAGACTTTAAGGTTTCCTGGGAGGTGGTGGAAAAATTTTTCATCAGGAACACAAATTGCTATGGCCAGGGGGTACATTATAACTACCAAAGATTTCTGCCGTCAGTTTCTTTCTTGTTTGTATATGCATGTCCCTTTCCCATCGAAAAGTGTTTTTTTCCTTCTTTAATCTAAGCTGGCCCTGTAGATTATTTTGACCAATACAATGCAGTGAAAATAATATTCTGGGACTTCCAAGCTAAGGCCCCAAGAGGACTTAGCTTCTGTTTTCCTCTTCTTGAAACGCTTACACTTGGGATGCTGCTTCTTGGATCCCAGCCATAAACGATTGCAAGCTCAGCCACCACGACTGCAAGAACTCCAAGTCCCATGGAGAAGCCACAAAAACTGAGGTGTGGCAGCTGAATTCCCAGCTGATAGCCACCATTAACTGCCAATCATGTGCATGAGTATCTTGCATGTTTCAAGCCCAATCAAGCCCCTAGGTAACTGCAGCGAAAGTCATCATCATGTGGAACAAAACCACCCAGCAGATTCCTGTCAACTCATGGAATTATGAGGCCAGTGAAATGGTTGTTATTTTAAGCCAATTAAGTTTGAGGTAGTTTGTTAGTAACAGACAACCCCCCACAATTTATGTTGGTGCCATTAAGTAAATGAAATGAAGATCAAGAAACCCATTACCCAAGAATGAAAGTATCACTAATATTGTTTTACGTATTCATGTGCTACACCTTGCCACTGTCCTGAATTTTATGACTTCTTTAAAAGGAAGTTTTATCACAAATATACATATTCCTACATAATACAGTTTAGGTTTCCTTTATAGCTTTATAAAAACTGCAGCATACTCTATGTAGACTTGTGAGACTTGCTTTATCACTTTTAAGATTAATGTTGTTGCACATAGATCATTCTCCCTGTTGAATAAAATTACAAAATCCATACTTCATTTTTTGCTGTCAGTGGACGTGAGCGGTTAAAAACAGGGCTGCCATGAGTATTCTTACAAGTGTACTTTTAAGGTACACGTATCCAAGAATTTCTCTAAGGTATTTATGTAGAGGTAGAACAGGAAGGGTATGTGAATGCTTAACTCTGAGAGAGAGTGCCAAATTGCTTTCTGAGGAGCCTATCAGTTCAAAATCCTACCTGCAGTGTAAAAGACTGAGGCACATTATCTTTACTATTATTGCCATGTTTCTTAAGTTTTCAGTCTATTGAATGTAAAATGTTATTCATTATGGTTTTAATTAGCCAATCACTTATAAGGTTAAACATCTTTTCATGTGTTCAGCCACATCCTCCGAAAATACCTGGTTTGTCTTTTGCATATTTTACTATAGGACAATGATAAATGAAAGTGGTGGCTGGGTTTGGTGGCTCATGCCTATAATCCCAACACTTTAGGAGGCCAAGGAGGGCAGATCACCTGAGGTCAGGAGTTCAAGACCAGCCTGGCCAACTTGGTGAAACCGTCTCTACTAAAAATATAAAAATTAGCCGGGCGTAGTAGTGGGCGCCTGTAATCCCAGCTATTCAGGAGGCTGAGGCAAGAGAATCGCTTGAACCCGGGAGGCAGAGGTTGCAATGAGCCAAGATCGCACCACTGCACTCCAGCCTGGGGGACACACAGCAAGACTCCATCCCCCGCCCCGCAAAAAAAATGTGGTAATAGCCTTGTGTTCCTGATTTTAAAGGTATACAACTTATTCATAATGCACTACCCTCTTTTAATATGTCAAAGTTTATTAATAGTGTTTTTGACTTTTACATGTTAGTGCTATTAGCCAGTAATTTTCTTTTCTCCTACTGAATGTCTCTGATTTTAGTATCAGTAAGTTATATCACCCTCACACAATACGCTGGAAAGTACTCCCTCATTAGCCATTTTTGAAAGAGCTTGTATAAAAAGTTGGAATTTACCTCCCTTGAAAGAGGGGTAAAACTTACCTGTAAACCTGTGTGCCAGGTCTTGTCAAAACGTTAATTATTGTTTACTATTCAAGCTATGAATAAGTATATTCAGCTTTTCTATTCCTTCTTGAGCCAATTGAAGTACATTGCCGTTTTCTAGAGTTTGGTCTATTTTGTCTAAGTTTTCAAATGCATTAACATTAAGATGCTCCTGGTAGTCACTTTTTCATTCTTGCTTTATCTATGGATTAGGATCCCTTTTTCAGTCTTTATGTTGTTTGTGCCCTATTTCACCTTGTTCAATTATGCCCGTTTTACCATTTTTATCATGAAAACAACTTTGACATGTGATTCTTTATCATTTTCAAATTCATTGATTTATTCCCTTACCTATATCTTCTTGCTCCTACATTGCTTTTGCTATATTGTTTTCTAAGTTACACATTTAGTCTTTTCCTTTAATTCAAGCATTTAAAGCCATTTCCCTCAAAGTGCCGTTTCCCCTGCAATACCCAATTAAAAAATATATATATATTGCTTGTAACTAGGTTTTAAGTATTTCCTTTTCTCCTCTGTGAAGATTTCAACATGTAAGATTTTAAAAAATTTAACCTTTATTACTGACCTCTACTTGTGTCTGATTATCCATTTAATACCAATTATTTGATATGTTTTGTGACTTGCTTCATGCTGAAAATACATGGTCAATTTTTGCTAATACACAATGTTTGAGAAAAATATTCATTAATTGTTGAATACATTATTCTAAATGTTTATTGAATCAGTATTACATTAAAATGTGTTCACTAGTTCTTTGTCAATAATTAGTTGTTGAAATCTCCCACTGTTGTTCAATTTGTTGCTTCAGTTCATACACTGAGGCCATTTCGTATGGTAGATGCACACTGAAAATTGTTATATATACGTAGTAAGTTACTGTTTTTAGTGGCCTTCTCAATCTTTAAAATCATAAATCTATTTGTATTTAGTATCACTAAAGTTACATGAGTTTTTAGTACTTACCTAGTGCATTAAAAATTTTTTTTTAAATTTTCAACCTCCCCATGTCTAATATTTTAGGTGTTTTTATTTTAAGCAGCCTAGTTGGATTTTTAAAAAAATCTGACCAATGCTATCACTTAACTGGGTAATTTCTCTTCATATTTATTTTAATTAGTATTAGATTTGTTCCTATTATCTTACTTTCTAACTTCACCCCCCCACCTCCATAATTTCTACCTTTATTGGTACTAGGTTATTGCACACCTATTCCGTATTTTAAATTTCTTTTCCTTTGGAATGAATCATCCCACCCACCCTCCTTTTTTTTTTTTTTTTGAGATAGAGTCTCACTCTGTCACCCAGGCTGGAGTGCAGTGGCGCAATCTCGGCTCACAGCAACCTTAGCCTCCCAGGTTCAAGTGATTCTCCCACCTCAGCCTCCAGAGTATCTGGGATTACAGGAGCATGCCATCATGCCCGAATAATTTTTGTTATTTTTTGGTAGAAGAGGGTTTCACCATGTTGGCCACACTAGTCTCAAACTACTGACCTCAGGTGATCTGCCCGCCTTAGCCTCCCAAAGTGCTGATTATAGGAGTGAGCCACTGTGCCTGCCTAATCCCCTATCTATTCGTGTGGCAGTTACCCTTGAACTTCGACTACACATATTTATTATAACGTAATCAATTTTAAGGTTAAACAGCATCTTAACCAGTTTTCTGAATAAAAGAACTCAGAACACTAATTCCAATCACACCCTCCTGCCAGGCAGCAGCTGTTGTCCAGTTTTTCAATTATATCCTTATTTAAAAATTCGACATTACTAATGTTGCATAACAATGTTTATTTAGTTTTACATTTGTTTACAATTTCTTATACTTTTCAATTGTTTTATACAAACAACAGTTTAAATTTACATGTTTATCATTTATTTGCTCACTAGTTCTTCAATTTCAGATCATCCTTTAGAATCATTTTCCTTTTTGAAGATCATCTTTTTGTAGTCTTTTTGCTGAAGTTCTGCTGAAGATAATCTCTGTTTTTCATCTCAGCATGTGTTTGTGTTTCCGTTTTGCTCGTTGCGAATTCTAAGCTAATACTTTTTCTCAGAATTCTATCCTCTTTTGGGTATACTGTTGCTGTTAGGAAGCCTACTAAGTATTTGACTGTCTTGCCTTCATCGATGATCTTTTTTTCCCCATGGTTGCTTTTAAAATCTTGTGTTTGGTATCTTGTCATTTACTGCCTTGCGTCTAGGCCTGGATTTTATTTAATTAGATGTTTGGAATATACTGTGCTTCCTGAATTTATGAATTCATGTTTTTCCAACAAATTTGGAAAATTGTGTTGTCTCTTCAAGTATTGCCTCTCCTTCATTCTCTAAATTCTCTTGTTCTAGTATCCCTAGTCTTTATCATTCTTCCCTCCAACTCTCTTAATTTTCTAATATTTTCTATCTCCTTGTTTCTCCTTGCTGCTCACTGGGTAATTTCTTTAGATCCAGCTTATAGTTCACTTGTCTCTTCAGCCGAGTCTAATATAATATTCAATATGTCTGAGGGCTTTTTTCTTATTTCAATAAATATTTCTCATTTCAAGTTCTATTTCGTTCTTTTTCAGATCTGCCTATGGTTCCAACTTCATTTCTTATCTTGGTGGTGAAACCTTGGAAGAACTGAGTTCAATGTTTATTTTTCTTTAGCTCCCCTGTCATGTTAGCTTGTTTCAACTTGTGCCTCTGACCTCTAGTCATAAAATACTACTACTTGATAATAATCTATAGGAATCTTGGAACTAAATTAGGAATGTTTCTCTCTTGCTTCTGCCAGGAGCTAGAGCACTACAAACTGAGGGCCACTCAATCTTCTTTAACTGTCCTGTCCAGGGCAGCATCTCAGGCTCAGATCTCTTGTTTCTGATTTGAGACACACTGCATTTGGCAGTGTTGCCATTGGTATCTGCCATCCAGACAATCACAGTCCACTTGTATGGTTAACATAGTATTCATGACTCCTACCTTAAAATGTGTTCATCGTTTGTGGCAGAGGAAAGGGAGAAGTACGGTTCTTGAAAGTTCTCCTACTGCCTGCGAACCTATTCAAAGGTAGAATTTATTCGGGATCTAGTTGCTTTATAACAGCGAGTCTAACATACTTGCTGGAAGCAAAAATTTTATTTTACATATTAAATATATTTTTAAAATTATGATACAATAACCTGAGAAAGCAATTATTTTACGTCATTTCTTATTAACAGAATCTCTCTGGAAAGGTTCCCTACCCCTTGATCAGAACAAAACTCACAGTATATAGGAACTGAGTGCACATTAGAAAGGTCCTAGAGGACGAACCTCTCCTAACGTGGTTGTCTCATCACTCGGTAGAAATTTCTCCTGGTGCCCTATTATTAAGATGCTGCATCAACATTGACTGTTGAAATTACTATTTTTTTTATTTTTAAAATTTACTTATTTATTTTAGCAACAGGGTCTCATTTTGTCACCCAGGCTGGAGTACAATAATGTGATCATAGCTCGCTGCAGCCTCAAACTCAAGCGATCCTCCTGATTCAGCCTCCAAGTAGCTGGGACTAGAGGTGCATGCCACCATGTCCAGGTATTTTTTTATTTTTTGGTAGAAACGGAACAGCATTATATCAACCAGGTTGGTCTCCAACTCCCTCCTAGTCCCAGGTGATCCTCCTGCCTCAGCCTCCCAAAGTGTTGGGATTACAGGTGTGAGCCACCATGCCTGGCCTCTGTTCAAGTTTTAATGTCCCGATTAATATGTGATTCAGATTAATAAGACTAAAAATCTATGATCATATCCCATCATTTTGAACCTTTTAAAAAACATAATGATTTGTTACATGCAGCTTCCATCTAGATGTGTAACTTTATTTTTGGAAACGTGGGCCACCTACAATTTAAAGCAGGCTAAACAAGGCAGCTTGTGATTTCATTTTAGTCAGAAACACACCTAATAGGCATCATGGCAGCAGATCTGCCTGCTACTGTTTTAAACATAGGTGGACTGTTAACATCTTTATTGTTCATAATTGTCTGTCACTGTTCTCTGGATGATCAAGAAAATCTTTGTGCCTCACCCTAATCACTGAAGTAATGAAAGGAGATACCCGCAGCAAGGACTGCAACTGTAAATGCTGCAATCACACCTAAAAGTAAAACAAACACAGAACAAATGAAAATGGAATGAGCAAAAGAAAAGCCTGAACTAATCCTAGGCTCTGAAATGTGGGTAACTGATGGGCCTCAAAAACAATACAAACACACAATCATGCATACACATACATATGTATGTACTAAAAGGCAGCAACATCTTAGAGAAAAATATAGCAATAAGTTGAAAAATTAGATTTCGAATTTTGGGCAAAGTATCTCTCTTGCACACATGTGCACTGAGATGTATCTAAGAGAAAAAATAACAAACACTTTAAAGGGCTTATATAATCATTTATATTCGCAGACCGGCTGCCTTATACTACTTCGGTTAAAAAAAAAGGCAGCTCTAGTAGGCAGTAGTTCTCGGTCATTATAATGTAAAGCCACTGTGTGGCTACTGAAAACTACAGAAGTCCATGTTTGACCATTATAAAATCTAAGAATTGGTACATCTGAGTTGTAACTTTTATTTTTTCCTGATTATAGTAAGCTAAAGAAAGAAACTGACCATAGTAAACAGACAGATACAGACAGACACACACATACACACACACATAAAATTTAATTAAATTTAATGAACGACAAGAACTACAATTAAATCTTTTGGCTCCTAACTCTCAGTCAGAGGTCTTAATACTTAGTATATTTCAAACTGTTATTCTGCTAAACAAGTCTTTGTTCAAAAAGTCTGAAAAATGTTACAGTAATTCTGCATTTCTTAGAGCCCTTAAAATATAAAAATACATTATAAAATTATTGACTTGTATTTGACGTTTTTTGTCAAAGAACACACACCAAAACCTCCTGCGATAGTAATCTAGGAATACCAGTTTACAAAGCACTAGCCCTACCATATTAACTGATTCCCAAAACTCTGCATCTTTTTCTTTTAAAAACATTTTAAAAATTAATAGGATGTGTCATCTTTGAGGGCGCTTGGATGACAATGTATGAATTATAAATCTTCCTATCTCTAGGGCCTGGCACTTTCCATCCAGAATACCCAATAAATACTGGCTAAGTCTAGCACTCTTAAGAAAGCAAAATGAAATACAAATAATTTTAAAGTAACAGGAAAACTCAAATCCAAATATGTTTTCAGTGTTATAAAAGAAATAAAATTAAATACCTATGTTTTGCTGAATTTTCAATACTATTGTAGTTTTAATTGGCTGTTTTGGTTGTTCATCATCTGTGTTGTCCAATGAAGCTTGACTATTCACAGAGGAACTCACACAAACTGAAAGAGTATAATAATAATTAATTCTACATAAAATAAGGATTAACACTTTAAACTGAATTTTAAAGAACATTATAAAAAACAATCAACACCATTTTCATTCTACTTGTTTTTTATATAACATAATGAATTTGTTCATTATCAACTGTAGGTGAATTAAATTTAATGGAACATGTGTCAAATTGACACAGTTTTCAAAACATTTAATGTGGCTTTATCACTGAACTAACCCAGAGAGCCACATAGCCAGTTCTGCGTAACTTTCAAAATTCATAATTTGTTGGCCAGGTGCAGTGGCTCACGCCTGTAATCCCAGCACTTTTGGAGGCTGAGGCGGGCGGATTGCCTGAGCCAGGAGTTCAAGACCAGCCTGGGAAACACATTAAAACCCCATCTCTACTAAAATACAAAAAAATTAGCTGGACATGGCGGTATGGACCCAGCTACTCAAGAGGCTGACACAGGAGAATTGCTTGAACCTGGGAGGCGGAGGTTGTAGTGAGCCATGATAGTGCCACTGCACTCCAGCCTGGGTGACAGAGCGAGACTCCAACTCAAAAAAAGAAAAAAAATTATAATTTGTTTACTATATGGTAGTAAATTTATGCCAAAATTCATAGCAGAATAAACTTCACTGTTACCTGACATTAATTTATATCATTCTTTTTGTTGTTGAGAAAGTGTCCAGCTCTGTCATCCAGACTGGATTGCAGTGACACAATCTCCGCTTACTGCAACCTCTGCCTCCCAGGTTCAAGTGATTCTCCTGCCTCAACCTCCAGAGTAGCTGGGATTATAAGGTGCCCACCACCATGCCTGGATAATTTTTGTATTTTCATTTAATTAATTTATTTTTTTGAGACAGAGTCTCATTCTGTTGCCCAGGCTGGAGTGCAATGGCATGATCTCGGCTCACTGCAACCTCCACCTCCCAGGTTCAAGCGATTATCCTGCCTCAGCCTCCTGAGTAGCTGGGACTACAGACATGCGCCACTACACCCAGCTAACTTTTGTATTTTTAGCAGAGATGGGGTTTCACCATGTTGGCCAGGCTGAGCCCAAACTCCTGACCTCAGGTGATCCGCCCACCTTGGCCTCCCAAAGTACAGGATTACAGGTGTGAGGCACCATGCCTGGCCTAATTTTTGGATTTTTAGTAGAGACAGGATTTCGCTATGTTGGCCAGGCTGGTTTTGAACTCCTGACTTCAAGTGATCCACCCACCCCAGCCTCCCAAAGTGCTGAGATGACAGGCCTGAGCCACTGTGCCTGGCCTAATTTATATCATTCGTATTAGTGGTTTTAGTGATTAATAATTTCAAATAATCAGATATTAATAAAATCAGGGACCAGCACATTGTATTACATGGGCCAAATCTGGCTCAAGACCTATTTTTGTAAAGGTCTTAAACTAAACATCTATTTTTATATTTTTTAAAGAGTGTTAAAAAAATGTGAAAAAGACTTTATGAGGCTCACAAAGCCTAAAATATTTGTTATTTATACAAAAAAAAGTTTGCTGACTCTTTATCCAACTTGAAATTTAAACTATGATAAAAAAAAATTGGACCTTAAAACCACTCCGAATGGTAAGCAAAGCAAGGACACCATCTCACTTTACAAATGAAAAACATAACCTGGGAGGGTAAGTGCACAGCTGACCATCACAGGCATTTGACTGATGAGTTGGACACAAGTTCTCTTTCTTCTTCATTATGCTGATAGCAATTTATGCATGGCCTATCCGAATTTATTTAACACTGAATGAAAGTGTGTGAACTGGTAGCATCCTTAGAGACCATGCAGGCCAATAGTTTCCAATTTTTTTCCCCCAGGGCTGAAGAATCCTACGAAACCAAAGAAAATCTGACAGAAAATCCCAGTGTGTAAAACAGATGAAAGCATGCTGGCCAGGCTGAAGCTGGGAGGGATGACTCCTGGAGTCAGACCAGCTCCTTTCTTCCATCCTAGAAGTGACAGAAGAAAGCTACTCTATAGAACTCTAGGGAACTAGGTTATGAAAACAACTATTTTAGATTTATCTCTTTATTTACCGGCCCCCCAACAAAAGAAAAAGAGAGAGAGAGGGAATTCAAGAGAGAGAGAGAGGGATTTCAAGAGTGAGAGACAGTAAATATTACTATTTAAATTCAAAGTAAAATAGCCTATTGTTTGAATTTACAATGTTTTTATAGACATCTTTGTACCCCAATATGCTAGCACAAGCTCATAAGAATGACATATGAACTTACTGAAATAGGTATCTATGACACCAGCATGAATAAAAAGGAAAAAAAAATTACCTACTTCTCATTCATTTCCCATAAAGTTGATGATTTTCATAAATAATTCCCAGTAAATTATCTCATTAGAATCAAGGGCACCACCATTCTTTTTTCTTTTTCCTCTTCAAGAATATAACTAAAATACTTTAAAAACAACCAACCAAAAAACCCTCCTTTTTTTCTATTCTCACATCAAAGCAGTTACAAAGAACAACAAATTCTTATGAACTGTCTCTAGGAATATCTAGTCTTCTCTATTTCCAGTTTCTATCTCAAGGGCTATCATACCTTAGTTCAAGACTACATTAGCCCAGTAATATAAAATGTCTTCTAACTTCAGTCCATAGGTCTAAAAGTTGAATGGCTAATACAATTTTACATTAAACGAAAACAAAAACAAACTTTGGCTCTGCTATTAGCAAATATCTCTGGTAAAAACTTTTTTTTTTTTTAAATATTTGGGCCAATAAAATCCTTACATCAGATAACAAAAACAATAGATGGTATGAATTATTCCTATTTGCTATAGGAACTTTTTTACTTGAATACTTGGATACAAAGAAAATAAAATTGTTTTAGTTGTCATAATATATTATTTATACATTTAATATTCAATTACATATGAAGATCATGCTCTAGACAGCTGTACTCTGCACAAATAATTTACTTTTATAATAGACATTCCATTGCCCTGCTATTTCTATTTTTAAATCAGTCATACAAAATCATGTGGTTTGATATATATTTGAGGTAATTTTACTGAAGTAGAATTTTTTCAATAATGAATAAGCCCTTATCATAACAATTTATTTGTCTGTTTATTTTTGGTGGGAGCTCGTAGGACTTTAAATCAAATCTCAGTTACTATTTCCTCAATATTTTAATATATGAAATTTAAATGCAAATAACACAGTGACTCAATACAGCATTAGATCTCAACCATTCCTTAAAGCCAAGTAATTTTAAATTCCGACAAATCAAAAAGTGACCACGTTAAGAAAGTAATCTTCATGAGCAGCTGTAAAAAAAGAAAACAAGGATCATGGTGAATGCATGCAAAAGTTGCAGACGTGTTCAGATTTCATTCCAAGCTGCTGATAGGTAGTAGGCAGGACTATTTAGAAGCTTAAAATGAAAGTTAAGACTTGAACTCCTTAGCTGGCTGTGTTCTTCCTAACCCTAAATCCTATATTACTGATGTATCATTATATTCAGGGATGTAGCCATAAAATTATATCTTCGTTATTACTAATTTTTCCTTTTTATCAATGTTTAACCAAATGATAAAAATTAATTTCAGCTCTGGTATTGGCAAAGATGAGGTTCAGCAGATTTTAAAGGTGTGACTTCAAATTTTTTAGGTGGTACTGTTGATAAAGTACATTGAAATTATTAAGTTAATGTCTACTAACAGATGACTAACACAGCTAAGAAATTTTAAAGCCATAGTTATCCCTCACTTTAAGTGAGTCATTTTGACCAACTGTTCTTCATCTATTAAGTCATTTAAAAGTATGTTATTTTAAGATACTTACTTGGCAAATATGTATTTTAAACATAGCAACTACTTGGCAACTATACTATACAACAGAAATAAGTAATAATCAGGTAAAGAATACAAGTTTAGTATCCCTTATCTGAAATGCTTGGGGACCAGAAGTGTTTTAGATTTCAGCCCTTTTTAAAAAAAATTTTGGAATATTTGCATTATACTTACTGGTTGAGCATCCCTAATCTGAAATCCAAAACCCAAAATGTTCTAATGAGTATACTTCCTTTGAGCATCATGTTGGTGCTCAAAAAGTTTCTGATTTTGGAGCATTTTGTGTTTCAGACTTTCAGATTAGGGAATATTCAACCTGCAATGTTAAATACTTAGAAGATAAAGCAAAATGCATATAACAAATTTAACGCTCTTAAACATGTAGTAATTGATTTCGATTTTTGAATTTGAACATTTGATCTCCACTTTTTTATGGTTTATTTTATATGGAAACTCTAATTTCAAATATTTATATAAGAAAACTTACACATATTATAAAACATTTCACACTTGAATATTAGTATTTTTCATTACAAGTCAGAGGTTCAGTATTTAAAAGTATAACAATGTATTAATATCATCCTCCACTCATATATCTCTTTCTGTTTGGAAAGTATTTTCATTTTCCCCAACAGTTTTACCAAATTCTCAACAGAATCTAGGACTCAGAGGGGACTTGTTTAAGGTTACACAGTTACAAGTGGCGGGCGTGACCCTGGACATTGACATCTAATATCTTTGAGTAAATGAATGAGTAAATAAGTGAATAAGTGCATATAATTCTAAACCAATACGATGTTTATGTAAAAGCATTTAATTTTTCTATTAAAATGTATGTTTTTATTCTACTATTTGGGAATGTGTTCTTTATAATAAATACACAGAATTACTAAATCATTCCTTCTAATTTAACAAATACTTGATGAAGCAAAACTAGTACACTTCCAGGTAAGTCATATTCTTGGTTGTAATACATCTCATACCAGTGTTCAATTCCTAAAAAGCTACTTTTTTACTTGTATTCATCCTTCAAAATGAATTCAAATGTCACCTGCTCTAAGAAGCTTTCCTTGAATCCCTTATGGAGATAGTGCGTCTGCTAAGAGTTCTGGTACTTCCCTGTTCGTTCTTCTGTTATAAAATTATTAGTGGTTTTAGCAGTTAATAATTTCAAAGAATTAGTTATTAATAATAAAACCAGGGATCAGCACATTGCAGTACCTGGGCCACCTTGTTTTGGAATAACCCATTTCTTTGTATTTCCCATTGCACTGTGGGCTTTTTGAGAGTCAGGACTATATATTTTACCTCTAGAATCCTAAAGCCTAATACGTAATAGGCAGCCAACAAATAGTCATCAATCACTCACTCACTCGAGATTCATGTAAGTTTCAAAAACAGGGCAGTGTCCTGAAAGGATCACACCTACCATACTGAAGTAGTATCTTCAATACGTTATACAATATTAGTAAAATGTGTAGTATCTAGAAACCACAAGTTTAATATGGCATACATGTAAGTATACACACCTAAAATTTCCAAATTGCTGTTTTGCTTCCTTTGTTCTTGTAATATTAAACTCTTCCTACTGTTAATCCATCTCTATACTAGACTGTCAGCATAAAAAAGAAATATAGACAGTAAATAATTTTTAAATAAAGTGTGAAACATATAAGTTTTAATGTTAAAAGTTTATGAAAATTAAAATCCACAAAACAGACCTATGTAATAATATTTATATGTTATTTAAGATTTTTAAGTTATTTTAAGATATTTCATATTTACTGGTTCATGCTAATATTTAGCAAGGTACAAATAACGCTAATGATAACGCTTACTGAGGGAAGCCAAGAAAGAGGACTAAAATATATTTAGTACATATATAAATGATAAAAACAATTCATTAGGGAATAGCAGTTACATCTGACAATAATGGAAAAAAATTATAATGTTTTGAGGCTAACATTAAAACTTTCATTTATTTGCAAAACTAAACAGCATTCAAAACTATGGGACTTTCAATACGAGTAGAATGATTCCTGTGTATTACAGAGCATCCATTTATAAAACTGGTGTGTGCTTTCAGTGACCTTTCAGTTGGAGTGAAACATAAAAGCAGTACAGGTTGAATATTCACTGTCCAAGATGCTTCGGACCGTAATTGTTTCAGATTTCAGATTTTTTTGAATTCTGGAATATCTGCAGTATACCAGTTTAGCATTCCTAATCCAAAAATCCAAAATCTGAAATGCTCTAATGAACATTTCCTTTGAGCATCATATCAATGCTCAAAAAGGTTCACATTTTGGAGCGATTCAGATTTCAGATTTTCAGATTAGGGATACTCAACTGTAATAAAGAATAAAAAAAGGGAAATAATTTACTGCACTTTTAAAATAGAAATGCCAAAACTTTGTTACTATATAGCAAAGATAACTGCTAACGCTTATAAGACTTTTTCCTGATTAAATTATTAGCCAAATCACTAGAGACACTAAAATTCTGATCCCTAATCTTGATGGAGTTGTTAGGCACTCTTAGGACCTTACTACATTATCTGCATAACTATTTATGCATATACATTCTATCTTTCCTCTAGGCTTCTAAGGGAAAGGAATCAAGTTATTGATTCATATCCATCATATTGTCTTGAACAGAGCATAGGCTTAATAAACATCTGATAAATAGACATACTAAATGCTTAAACTAGATTAAAATTTCTGGGGCAACAACTAATGCTACACATTTTCATATAAAAGACGCAGTTTCACGTCTTTTAAACGTTCAGTACTCCTGAAAATGTTCTGAACTACTGAGCCATACAGCTATGACTATTACATCCTCTTTAAACCTTCATCATGTTCAGTATACTACACTATACAAACCTTAAAAACCTTGTCTGGCCCAGCAGCTTATAATTTCTAAAGCATAAAATAAATGTGAGAACAAGATGTGCTGTAGTTTCCTAAGAATCATTTATCCAGTAACAAATACTTAGAACACCTGCCAGGTTTTAGGCACAGATAAATAAATACTTACTCTCAAAAATCTTACAGTCTAATGTGACAGATCAATATTAAATATGCAATTGATGATTTAAATAATTACAAGTATGTAAAGTATTATAGGAGAACGGCATAGAAAAGAAAACTATAAGAAAGTTTAGTGAAGGTGTAAACCTAGTCTGACCAGTCTGATGATAGTAAAAATATAGTATCTACACAAACTTTTTTTTTTAAAAAAAACTCTATTTAGCTCCTTGAAGACAGGATCAGCATTCTGTTGTTGTTTAGACCCCAACCCCTAGGACTGACAAAATAAATACTTTATTCAGTCAACAAATATTTACTGAGTACCTATGACATGCTAAGGCTAAGAGCTCTTAGTAAAGTGCTAGAAACACAACAGTAAGCAAGAGAGGCAAAGGCCCTTTTTGCTCTCTTGACAGATGTTTTCTGAAATGTACATATAATGGTTTCGTAAGAATTTGAATTTATTGGGTTTTAGCTTTGTTTCTGGGAGACAGTCATGCCAGGTTACAATAGTTACTTCTTAGGAATACATCACAGTGGTCAAAGCTACTTAATTAAAAAAATTTTTTTTGAGACAGGATCTTATTCTGTCACCCAGGATGGACTGCAGTGGTGTAAATGAAGACTCTACAGTTAATTTTTGTATTTTTATTGTAGAGACAGGGTTTCACCATGCTGCCCAGGATAAATTTTTAAAAACGTCTTAGCGGTGTAAAGAAAGAATATTAACCTCTGTTATTAACTGTTTGTTAAAACATCACTTAAAAAGCACTGAATAAAATACAAACTAGTCTATATATTTATATTTAACATACATCATAAAATTAAACGAGTTAAAAATGCTTCTTAAGACAGAAATATTTTTAAAAATTCCTTAAAAAACCTAGATAAGGCTGGGCACGATGGCTCACGCCTATAATCCTAGCACTCCGGGAGGCAGAGGCAGGCGGATCATGAGGTCAAGAGACCACCCTGGCCAACATGGTGAAACCCATTTCTACAAAAATACAAAAAAAATTAGCCGGGTGTGGTGGTGCGTGCCTGTATTCCCAGCTACTCGGGAGGCTGAGGCAGAAGAATTGCTTGAAACCAGACAACAGAAGTTGCAGTGAGCTGGGATCACACCACTGCACTCCAGCCTGGCAATACAGCGAGACTCCGTCTCAAAAAAAAAAAAACAAAACACCTAGATGAAATCACTCTCTCTCCCTATTCTTTCATATCTGACTTTTAAAGTAACTTATGAATGGGGCAAGTTTTGCATACAGTGCTACCCTTAGTCATTCTTAGCTTAAGAATGTGATATGCACTAAGAATGTGACAAATAATTTGAAAAATTATATATAAGCACTATATATTTTAATATTTTATTTTATAACAATATTTTATATGTTTATATTATATATTTTAATAAACATATATTTACATATAAAGAAACATGTTTAAACATTTTCGTTCACATATAAACATAAAAAATGTTTATATGATATTATGTTTATATGTGAATGTTTATATTATATATAAACATTATATATAATTTATATTTACATATAAACATAAATAATAAGAGATCTAAGATTCCAGCCAACAAATGAGAAATTATACTGTCATAATCTAGATGAAATTAAACCAGGATAATGTAACATCATTCATTTACACTTGAAAATTTTGAAGGGATGGAATAAAGAATGTCAAGCTAAAATATGTATCTAGATCATGGAAAGTAATCATACTATACTTCATTATTTATCTCCTACAGAAAGGCAGTAAAACAACATTTTTAGAAAAGAAGCACAGACTCTAGAACTAAACTGCTTAAGTTTAAATTCCAGCTCCACCATGACAAGCAGTGTAACTTTGAAAAGTTACCTGGCCTTTCTGAGCCTTAATTCTCTCACCTGGAAAACAGGACTAATAATATATTTACTTTACAGGGTTATGATAAGGAATGATAATTTAGTATTTGTAAGATGCTTAAAACTGTGCCTGGCAGATATGGAAATAACAGCTGATATTGTTTTTAAAGTACAAGCTTCAATTCAGGGTAACATATTTCAAGAAAGGCAAACCAGAGTATATTTAACAAGTAATTTTAAATTTTTCTTAGTTACCAACTCTCTGAAAGCTACACACCTTTTCTTCAGAAAAGAAATCATATAAATACTTTCAAGTGGTTTGTGGACTTTCTAAAAGTCAGCTCTGACGTCAAGGGTTTTGGACCTCACAGGTTTAAAATTTCTAATCTAAGGATGGCAAACAAGGTGGTAAGAAAAAACGTGGACTGGAAACTGTAACAAAAAGAACAGTTAAAGGTATGTGAGAATATGTGGCTTTGAAATATTTAGAACACAGTCATTGCTCTCAAATTTAAAGCATGGTCTCAGTGAGGAACCGGTACTCAGGTTTTATTGCTGCATATTACTAAAGAAAGAATAGGTTACAGAAAGGCAGATTGGTATTTAGAATAAAAAAGAATAGAATCTGAATCCCCATCTGCTAGGGATATAGTTTTCAGTATTAAGAGGTTAAATTAGGTTAATTCTAATGATCCCATCAACATTGTAAGATCTAGTCAACAACAGAATGGCTCAAGAACTATTGCTTGGCATATCAACAGAGAAGTGAACAAAACAGATGAAAATTCTTGCCCTCATGATTCTAAGTTTGGTTGGCAGAGATAATGCAGTCGCTAACCAGAGAAAATTAATTTTGGAAAGTAGTAAACATTTTTACCACTCTACTTTCAAAAAGCAGACACTTTCTGTCTGCCAGAGAATATGCTACAGTTGTATCTTTAAAAATATTAGTTTTCATGGGATTAGAAAGTAGTTGCTACTTTATTTTAACATCAGGCACTGGGCAATTTAGAATACTTTATTTTCCCCACTGAAACACACTTATTGCTCTACATCATCATCAGTGCTAACCTGGCATTGCTAAAAAAACTAAAGGGTGGTCCGCAACCAACTTGAGGCAGTTTACTGAGAGCTTTGAAGTTCCCCAATCAAATACTTACTTGACTCATCATAATCTCAAGTGCACTCTGAATTGAACTACCTATTCCTGAAGGAAGAATTAGCTATGCAAAGAGGAATAACTAAGAAATCAGAAAAGGAACTTACATATTTATTTATAGACATGTTTTCATATCCTGAACTCACTAGAAACAAAAAGAAAGCAAAACAAAACAGTCTTCCAAAGTGTAAAGTCAAATGTGAAAGTAACGGCTAGGGAACAAAAATGTGTTGCAAAGCTTAGATAGTACGGCAAATCTATGCTCTATAAAACTAATCTAATTTCTGGAACTGTCCATTTTGGCTTAGTATCCCAATTATGTGAAAGGGATATGAAAAAAAGGCAAATAACATGGAGAAAATGTTGAATAAATTAGTGTTTTAAAAACTTTCTGTTCTGACATGATGCTTTACCAAGCAAGATAATGAATTTTGAGAAAACTTTTACATTAAAAGAAATACCTTAAAGCTTTGTAATTTTACCTACTTAATGCTGAACTTGTTTTATTAAGATCTACTTGCTAAGCTTGAAAAAACCTTAGTATCTTAAATTTTAGTTCATTTCCTAGGAAATACTCACCGTATGTCTAGACATGTAAAAATTAAACATATATTTTAAAATGTCTGTTAATATTTTGAACTGTCAAATAGAACTAGCTTATTAAAATCTAAGGACATGATATTTAAACTAGACATCTTATAGGTAATCTTAGCTGTAATCTAATCAGGTTCTTAAATAGCATCATATAATGACCTGTGTTTATTTCCTCTGCAATTTCCACATCTTCTATTTGAATTGTATGATCCAACATCTCCATAAAATGGTCTCTGATTTCTTCAGCCGACTCATCATCAAATTTATAATCACACAACATTACAGTGGATCCAGGAAGGGGAACAAAGACTCGACGAGGGAGGATGTGGAACTCTTTTTCAGAATCTAAAAGGAGAAAAAATATTATCAATATTTAGATAGGTTTGTCACTGGTATCAGTGATACATATTTTATAAGTATATAAAAACTAATACAAAGAAAGCTTAAAAGGTCAATGTTTTTTCATTTTCTAGTTGATCTGGCACAAAATTGCTGTTACTGAACTCTGCTTTACCTCAAAACCGCCGTCCTCTGCAAGGAACCTAAATGATACACCTACAAAAAATAAACTTATCGCCCGGTGTGGGGGCTCATGCCTGTAATCCCAGCACTTTGGGAGGCTGAGGCAGGTGGATCATTTGAGCTCAGGAGTTTGAGACCAGCCTGGCCAACACGGGGAAACCTTGCTTCTACTAAAAATACAAAAATTAGACAAGCGTGATGGCAGGTGCCTATAATCCCAGCTACTCAGGAGGCTGAGGCAGGAGAATTGCTTGAACCCGGAGGTGGAGGTTGCAGTGAGCCAAGACAGCACCACTGCACTCCAGCCTGGGCAACAGACCGAGACTTCATCTCAAAATAAAAATAAACTAAACTTATTGCCTTCAATGTAAAGATGTTGATTATACATTCTTAGATGACACACTGCCCTATAAAGGACACTCAAGAGACAATTTTGTCCTTGGTGTCAGAAACTATTGTCCTTCTTGTTTCTTTTACCCTCATAGGCACTGTACATTTTATAGTGGTTGTTTCCTTCTTCATCCAAGTTTGGAACCAAATTAGTGGCCGCCTTACACCAAGGGCACAGAATCTGATAGCATATATTTTTGTACTAATCTAACCATTAATTTCATCTTACTAGACATAGCCCCCCTTCCTATTCAAGCATGTTTAGGACATCAAGTCATATACACATTTTTGTATACCAATCTCACTACCAACTCCATTTTGCTTTCTTTTTTTACCTTCCCTTTGACTCTTTATTACTAGCATTTATTTTCACTTGTTTGCTTATCTTCTTTGTAAAAAGCTTTAAATCATTTTTAGAAAAAATAAATCTAAATAAATAATATTTTTCTTTGAATATTTACAAACTGAAATTATTATTTCCCCTAATTCCTAACACAAAGAGTCACTGTTACAGGTAAATAAATAATTACTTTTTAGTTCAACACTACGCTTCTTATGACTATCACAAAGATGGAAATTTTGTGAAAAGAATGACCTCTTTCAGCAACAGACATGATTAAAAAGCAACTAATGTAAAGATCAAGTAGAAAACTAGGGCTTACTTTAATAGTAACGTAGACTTTGTTGTCAAGAAACTAGTGGTAACTTTACATAATTACAAACAAAAGATGATGAACAATGCCTTAAGTATCACAGGAAAGGCAATGACTTAAACTATGTGTTCCTTCCAGATTCTGTGTATTATTTCGTTTGCACATGAGAACTGGGAGATAAATTTTACTCTTTGACCAGATTGCCTCCTAGCTGTACAAGAATATTACTGCAATTTGAAGTACAGCACAAAAATTGTCCACACATTGAATTTAGGACTATGTTATTTTATTTTGGGCTACAGTTATTTGAAACAGATTAAGTAAAAACTCAAAAATAACCATAATGTGCACGTGCAATTGGCATGCAAAATTTTAAAACCATTTCAAACTACATCAATTCTTGGTTTCTCTGAAAAATAATAAGCTAAAAAATAAAAGCTAAAAAAAAAAGCTAAAAAAATAATAAGCTAAAAAAAATCAAACATTAAAGAACTGGTTCCAATAAATTTAAATTACTCATTAAAAAATAAAAAGCACTTATAATTTTCAAATTAAGAAGTTAAATTAGCAATTTAGTATCTAAATAAGACTCATTTTCTGTTGGTCTTAGGTTGAAATGGGAGAAGAAATCTTTTTGAAAACACCTATCTCAAAAAGTATTCCAAGGAAGACTCCTTTAGGAATGTCCTCATGCCACAGTATCTAGTTCAACATTATCTGAATAAATTCAAAACAAATAAAAAATTTTAAATTTTAGCCAATATAATAAAAATTGAGCTTCTATTGGATAAATGTCCCAGCTGGTATCAGAGTATTATAGGAAGTTTTAAGTTATTTAAGTATTTATTTTTTATAGAAACTTTTTAAGAATAGGCAATAGCAGAGCTGAAGCTTAAAGGATAAAAGGACATCTGCATAAAGGGATAGAAGTACCATTCAGAGAGCAGAATCATGGGCACAGGCAGCAGAGGATTACAAATATTCTGGGAAGACAGTGGAGTGGTACGGAAGATACTGGTGTAGGGATGGGCAAAGGTAAGAGGTTTCATAACTGATGACCGACATTTTCACGAGTACTTCATCTATGAGAGTAAGCTGAGCAGGACTGAATGAAGACTTTTTAACAGTGAAGAAGGCTTAGGCTGTATCTTAAGAGGAATCGAAGAGGAAAATCACAATAAGTAAAAGGATTAATTGGAGGTTTTTTTTTCCCTGACACTGAAATACTAAGTTCTTTTATCTGGATAGCCAAAATTAAAAGCCTATGTTTACTTTAGAGATCAGACATATAAAGTTATTATGTCCTTTACAGACTTCCTCATACATGCAAAAATACTCTAATTCAGGTTAATTTTATGGCATACACTCTCCATTTTACTATATTACAGTATATATAAGATTTAACCAGTATATAAGAAAAATAAGCTAAGTAAAATGAGGGTAAAATCTAAAATCTAACAATTTGGTGTATAGGTTCAACATCAGAATTTACATTTATTTATTCTTGAGGGGATGGATAACTCATTCTCCGTAATGATTATTTTATATCACATGCTTGTATCAAAACATCTGATATACCTCATATACACACGTACTATGTATCCACAAAAGTTAAAACTTAAAAAAAAATTTTTTTAAATTTACATTTATTTACATTATCACACTTTCAACGTATTCTTTTATCTTGATACCTAAAATGAACTAATACGCTGTTAGAATAACTATCCTGTTACTAAAGTGTTGGATATAATTTACATCTTATTTGTTTGAAATATGCTAAATTTCCCAAAAATTGAAGTTAAGGCATTTTTAAGACAATATAATAAGTAACCGTCTTCCTTCATCATCTCTAACATGGTATCAATACCACTTGCTGAGGGCTTGGTTTACACCAATTTTACTAGGGGCCTTACAGACATCATCTCATTTAATCTTGCAGCCTTAAAAAGTAGCTACCATAATTTCTGTTGTACATATAGTAAAATCTGGCCAGTTATAGTGGCTATAATTCCCAATGCTTCGGGAGGATTGCTTAGGGCCAGGAGTTTGAGAGCACCTGGACAACATAACAAGGCCCCATCTCTACAAAAAAGTAAAAACTAAAAGATTAGCCAGGCACACTGCCATGCACCTGTAGTCCCAGCTACTTGGGAGGCTAAGGGAGGAGGATCCCTTATGGCAAGGAGTTCAAGGCTGTATTTAGCTATGATCATACCTGTGAACAGCCACGGCACTACGGCCTGGCCAACACAGCAAAGACTCTGTCTCTCCAAAAAAATTTAAAAAAAAAAAACATTAGCCAGGCATGGTGGCCCTTGCCTGTAGTCCCAGCTACTTAGGAGGCTGAGGCAGGAGGATTGCTTAGGACCAAGAGTTCAAAGCTGCAGAGAGCTATGATTGCACTAATGCATTCCAGGCTGGGTGACAGAGAGAGACACTGTCTCTAATGAAAAGGCAGGCAGGCAGGCAGGAAGGAAGGGAGGAATGGAGGGAGAGAGGGAAGCAGGGAGGGAGGGAGGGAGGAAAGGATGCCTACAAAGTCATTTGCCTGAGGTCGCTCTGCTAGTGGCAGGACAGATACAGAACCTGAGAACTTCAAAGTCTTGCAGAAAGAAAGAAAGGAGAAAGAAAAACAGAGAAAAAGACAGAAAGAAAGCAAGAAGAAACAGAAAGCCTGAACAGACTAATAAAAAGTAACATGATTAAATCAGTCATGCAGGTCTCCAAACAAAATTGTATCCAAGACTACATGGTTTTACCATGAATTATACTGAACCTTTAATAAAGAAATGGTACCAATATTCTCAAATGATTACAAAAAAAAAAAAAAAAAAGAAGCACAGAGAACTCTGAATCCATTCTGTGAGACCAGCATAACCCTAATACCAAAATCAGACAAGAACACAGTAAAAAAAGAAAACTACAGGGCAATATCCCCAATGAACCTAGACACAAAAGTCCTCAGCAAAATACTAGCAGACCAAATCCAACAGTACATCAAAAAGATAATACATCACAATCAACTGGGGTTTACTCCAGAGATTCAAGGATGATTCAACATATAAAAATTAATAATGTGATACATCCCATCAACAGAATAAAGGTCAAAACCAACGTGATCAAAGAAAGAAAGAGAAAGAAAAGAAAAAGGAAAGAAACAAAGAAGGAGAAAGAGAAAGAGAGAGAAAGGAAAGGAAGGAAAGGAAGGAAGGAAAGGAAGGAAGGAAGGGAAGGAAGGGAAGAAAGGGAAGGAAGGAAGGAAAGGAAGGAAGGAGGGAAGGAAGGAAGGCAGGCAGGCGGGGGGGAAGGGACAGTAGGCAGTTGATAATATATAATATATTAATTCTGTACTAGACATCTGATAATCAGCCTCTGCTAGCAGTGTGACTTGGGACAAGCTACGTAATCTCTCTGAGCTTCAACTTCCTTGATTGTAATGTCACTATATAATAATACTCCTATTCTGTCCAAATTATAAGTCTATTGTATCAAACTATCCCTGCCATTCAAAATGTACATCTCTTTCTTCCCTGATACATTTCAGACCTGGCTTCTCAGGTCTGCAGGTCTGCCATGGAGCAAGCAGGCTCTAGGCTCAGCTCACCTCTACTGAGACTTTGCCATCCCCACCTGAGTAGGGCCTTGGGGGCCTGTCTGGGACCTGTGACACCCTCCTGACATGCAGGATTTCTGTAAACTAATCCCCTGTCAGTTTCTCATGCTGTGAATATCTTCTTCTAATCAATTTTTATTTTTCATGCACCAATACTATATTAAGATTTTTTAAAAAGGACCGTGGTTTTGTAAATAGATGTTCATATCTGGTGAGAATCCCCCCACTCCGGCTTTTTTTGAGAGGGAACCTCATTCTGTCGCCCAGGCTGGAGCACAATGGCATGATCTTGGCTCACTGCAACCTCTGCCTCCTGGGTTCAAGTGATTCTCCTGCCTCAGGCTCTCCAGTAGGGGGGATTACAGGCACCCACCACCACGCCCAGCTAATTTTTGTATTTTTAGTAGAGACAGGGTTTCACCATGTTGATCAGGCTAGTCTCAAACTCCTGACCTCAGGTGATCCACCCACCTCAGCCTCCCAAAGTGCTGGGATTGCAGGTGTGAGCTACCACGCTCCCCCCCTACCCCCGCAGCTCTTAAAAAAACACACCTTTGTGTCCCTTCGACATTTGACATGTCAAATGTCGTCATTCAGATGTCTCATGTTCATCCTGGACTTTCCCTGCTCAAGTCCTGGAATCACCATTTCTCCAAGGAGCCTTGTTATTTTTAGTGGAGAATGGTATTCAGAAGCTAAGATTTTGGTGTCAGCCGTGTTCACCACAATTGGGGTATCTCTCCTTCTCCATCCTCCAGCCTTCTCTGGTGGTCGAGAATCTCAAGTTCCAGGTTCTTATAGGCCCCAGTGACCTTGACCTCAGAAGGAGAAAGATCCTCTCTCCTTCAGTGTTCCCTCAACCCCCTTAAATAACGGACTCCGGCCAGGCATGGTGGTTCATGCCTATAATCTCAGCACTTTGGGAGGCTGAGGCAGATGGATGGTGAGGTCAGAAGTTCAAGACCAGCCTGGCCAATATGGTGCAACCCTGTCTCTACTAAAAATATAAAAAATTAGCCAGATGCAGTGGCATGTGTCTGCTCTCCCAGTTACTCAGGAGGCTGAGGCAGGAGAATCGCTTGTACCCAGGAGGTGGAGGTTGCAGTGAGCCGAGATTGTGCCACTGCACTCCAGCCCGGGCAACAAGAATAAAACCCCATCTCACAAAAAATGAAAAAGGACTCTATTGGTCCTGCTCAGTCAAGTTGTCATCCTGGACCAATGGCTGTGGCTGGGGGCATGGAATACTCTTAGGAGCAGAGCTTGGGTCCCAGGCCTGCCCCCATCTGAAGAGTGGATGCTGGGTGTGTCTTGAGGAATCCAGCTTCACCTAGCCACATGGAATAGGGTGCACACAGAAAAGCTGAGGTTCTTTCACCAAAAGAAAGTGAAGAGATGAGGGACTGACAGAACAGCAGATGCCTCTCATAACAAGTAGGTGTTTAGCTAGGCATTGTGATAACTGCTGGAAGGAGAGACTCGGACGATGCATGACAAGACCACAGTGGCCCTTGCTGAGCCACAGGGTGGGGGTGGCCCTTCTTAGGACTGGCAGGCGAGCCGAGGCCTGAAGGAGAGCCTTAGCGGGGCAAGGAGGTACGGCGGGCAGTGGCCGGGGTACCCGGGTAGAGGAAACCACCGTGCAAAGGCCCTGAGGGGAAATGTGCCCAGTCCTGGAAGGAGGCTGGCGTGGCCAGTGCGGCCAGAGCTTAGTGAGGCTGGCCAGCAGTGGGAGATAAGGCTGCGGAGGAGGGCAGGGCACAGCTGACCAGGTGGGGCACTGAAGGCCTCGGCTAGGACGCTAGCTTTGTGCTCAATGAAATGCGGTGTCACTGAAGGGTTTCAGGGAGGGCGTGACATGAACTAATGTACACCTAAAAGCTCAGTGTGGCTGCTGGGGTGGGGTAAGGATTGGAGGGGCCTAGAGGGGGAGGCAAGATGGCATGATGGCATCCTAGGCACTTCACAGCTTTATCCACCTTCTCATTGAAACTGTACCCTGCAGGAGAAGTGACCTCATGCCTGGTGAAGGTGCCAGAGAAGAGAGAAGATGGCAACAACATGGCTCTGGTATGCCTCCTGCCCAACCCCCAGCTGACTGTCCTGGGATACCCCCATGCTGCCTACCCCTGGCCCCCCAGCCCTGCAGCCTCAGCATTCCCCATGCTTCAGCCTGGCTCTCCTTTTCTCCATAACGTTCATTGCCATCTGATGTGCCATATGCTTTGTTTATTCATCTTATTTCTTGTCTGTCTCCCCAAAAAGAACGTATCTTCCATTGCTTGGGCATTTTTGTCTGTTATTCACAGCTGTAACTTCAGTGTCTAGAGCAGCGCCTGGCACATAATAGATGCTCAATAAACGATTTCTAAACGATTGAGTGAATAGTGGGCAGGGCTCTGAAAGGGGCAGAAAGTCTCGAAGTGGCCTTTTTTTCAGGACAGTCAGGCCCAACCCAGGTCTGGGCCATGAGGCAGGCTCAGGAGGCCTGAGAGGGCCAGTCCAGCAGGGCAGGCACACTTGCATCTGCAGGACTTGGCGAGGGCCAGTGGGGAAGACTGGAGAGGCCAGTGGACGTGAGTGCGACACAGGGAGTGTGGACCAGACTGCCGGGCGGACAGAATGTGGAGGAGGTGGAGGACCCATCCAGGTCCAGACAGGCAGGAGGCAGACCCTGTCTCCAGGCTGCTTCAGGGCCAAGCTTCAGTCCCTGGGACAGTGCAGGGCGGGGATGGGGAGAGGTGGCCGGACTAAGGAGGCTCTGCATTCGGGGAGCATTTATCCTCATCCCATGGCGTCCTTCTAGTTCCACTGTGTTCATGCCCCACTGGCCTTTTTCTGTTTCTCATACACACCAAACTCATTCCTGCCCCAGGGCCTTTGCACATGTTTCCTCTGCCGGGAAAGTTCTATAAAATGGGCACAACAAAGCTGAAATGAGGCCCATGCCAGGTGATATGCACAGCCTTCTGAGTAGCTGGGACTACAGCCATCATGCCTGGCTAATTTTTGTATTTTTAATAGAGACAGGGTTTCATCGTATTGGTCAGGCTGATCTCAAACTCCTGACTTCAGGGGATATGCCCTCCTCAGCCTCCCAAAGTGCTGGAATTACAGGCATGAGCCACCATGCCCAGCTATAAAAATTTTAAAAGTAAAAAAAATTAGCTGGACATGGTAGCATGCACCTGTAGTCGTAGCTACTCAGAAGGCTGAGACAGAAGGATCGCTTGAGTCCAGGAGTTTGAGATTGTAGTGAGCTGTGATTGCGTCACTGTATTCCAGCCTGAGTGCCGGGGGCATTAAGATCAGAGAGGCCTGATTTCTCATGATTCTGAAGTTTGGGCTTAGCTGGGTGGTTCTTCTGCTCCACACGGTATAGACTGAGATCACTCAGTGGGACTGGAACATTCGAGATGACCCCCTCATCTTCCAGGGCCTCTCTCCACATGGTCTGTCATCATTCTGTCTTCTAGCCTGGGCTTCCTTGAAGCACACTGTCTGGGTTTCAGAGGGAAGAAGTGGAAGCTTCCAGTTTCCTTAAGGGCTAGTCCAGGAACTGGCCCAGCATCATGTCCACATTATTCTACTGGTCAAAGCAAGTTGTAAAATGAGCCAAGATTCAACAGGAATCTGTCCTTTGGGTAGGGGGAGGGGAAAAGAACTTGCAGCCATTTTCAGTGTGCCACACTCCCTGTCAAATTCACTCTTTTCCTCTTTACTAGATGAAGTTAGTTTTCTTAGGTCATGGTCATTGTTTCTTTTCCTTCTTGTCCCTTAAGATGATGAGAAAGGAGAGATTCGTTGGATGTTGGTTAATGTGTTCTCTCTCTCAGGTAGCAGATTGCCTCAATCTGACTGGTATGTACTAGAAGGCCCTTATGAAGTGTCACTAATGGTGCGATCTCAGGTTGAAGGATTGGGGCCCTTTCTGTCCTCTCCTTAGTTGACCGGAGAAGGGGGAGTACTTTGCAGTCCCTCATATCTGGTCCTCTTCCAAATGCTGGCATTCAGGATTAACTCCTCCAGTCCCTCTATTTTCTCCAATCTTTACCCCACCCCAAGATCCCCTTGTGGGAACCTCTCATTTCTCTTGTGCCAATGCTGGCTTGCTTGCGGGTGTTGGGTGGTTAATAGCGCTGTATATACAACCTGAGGACCGGGCTCAGTGGGGCTCTCGCTCTCACTCTAAGGTTTTATCCTCTCCTGTCCCCTAGGTTGAGAACGTCGGCACCCTTCAGAAGAGCCAGAATCTGCTGGAGGCAGAGGGAGGGAGAAAGACGATGACGAAGAAGATGATGGTAGGGGAGCCACAGGCTGGTCTGTGGATTGGGGTGGGAGAGGGCAGAATTCCTGCGTCCACCCACTGATGAGACCGCAGGGGTGGGAGGTTGAGGTGGGAAGAGGCCAGGATGAGGAGGCGGGACACCGGGAACTGAGTCTCAGCTCCACCTCGAACTGCCCTTCACCTACCCGGAGGGAGATTGGGCAAGTTCCAAGCCTCACTCTTCTCATCTCACAGATGGGTGTGATACTACCTGTGCCACTGGCTTGCTGGGAGGACACAACCTGGTGCTTGGTCCGCAGTAAAGCCTTGCACACCCTGAAGCAGTTCTCATGACTTAATACTTTCTTTCCCAGAAATTCCTTCTGGTGGGCGACTTTAGACAGTTCATTCATCATATTGCTAAATACAGTCACTTCTCCGTTATCCACCAGAATAGATTGGGCAGGAATAACCACTGAGCCTTCCAAATCATATCTGTGTTTGTATACTTTACACAGCCAACCAAAGACGTCCTTGCCCTCCATACCTTCATTTAACTAACATTAATCAAGCATCTGCTGTGTGTAGGTGCTAGATCAAAAGTGAGAAGCAATTAGAAGGACCGATTTTATTTTGAGACAGGGTCATGCTCTGTCGCCCAGGCTGGAGAGCAGTGGTGCCATCATGGCTGACTGCAGCATCAACCTCCTGGGCTCACAGAATTCTCCCCCCTCAGCCTCTCGAGAGCTGGGACCAGAGGTGTGTGCCACCACACCCCACTAATTTTTTATCTTAAAGAAATGGATATTTGGCCAGGTGTGGTGGTTCACGCCTGTAATCCTAGCACTTTGGGAGGCCAAGGTGGAGGATTGCTTGAGGCCAAGAGTTCAACATGCATGGTGGCTCACACCTGTAATCTCAGCACTCTAGGGGGCCGAGGCGGGCAGATCACTTGAGGTCAGGAGTTTGAGACCAGCCTGACCAAAATGGTGAAAGCCTGTCCCTGTGCTAGAATTACAGGTGTGCGTGTCACCTGGCATGGGCCTCCCTCCTGAGTAGTCCTAGCTACTCAGAAGGCTGAGGTAGGAGAATCGCTTGAGCTGGGAGGCAGAGGTTGCAGTGAGCCGAGATCGTGCCACTGCACTCCAACCTGGGCAACAGAGCAAGACTTCATCTCAAAAAAAAAAACAAAAGTTCAAGACAAACCTGGCCAATGTAACAAGACCCCATCTTTAAAAAGAAAAAAAAAAACATTTGAAAGGAATTTAACTGGGCAGTTTTCAAGGGCCACGTGTGGTGGGTTTTGCTTTAGGCCAGTTCCATGGTTTGAATGTGCCTCCTAGAGGCGGGGCGTGGTGGCTCATGTCTTTAATTCCAGGATTTTGGGAGGCCAAGGCAAGAGAATGGTTTGAGCTCAGGAGTTTGAGACCAGCCTGGGCAACACAGCAAGACTCTGTCTCTACATAAAATAGAAACACTTAGACAAGTATGGCGGCATGAGCCTGTAGGCCCAGTGACTTGGGAAGCTGAGGTGGGAGGAGCTGAAGGGCTGCTGTGACCTGCTGCTTGTAAGGGGACAGCATTGGCCCTGGAGGCCTGCCGTAGCCCTGTCCTCATCGGCCCTTCTGTGGCTCCCTGTCCAGAGGCAGATCCAGGAGGAGCCGCTGGATTCACTCTCAAGCTCCGTCCGCCGGCAGGCCATGGAGATCCTGACCCAGCTGAGGTGCCCATGGCCTTCTCCCTGTCCCCACAGCCCCTCTCCCCACTTCTTCCACTTCTGCCTCCCTCATCTCTGCGCTGTACCCTCCCCCAACCCCTGTGCCTTTTCCCTTCCCCTTGCCCAGTGCCTGCGCTCCCTCCTCAGCCCAGCTGCTTCTCAGCCACAGGGCCCCTCCCTCACTCCATGCCTTCTGCCTCTTCCCCAGCCACACCCAGCCCCCCCTGAGCGTGCAGGAGAGGTCGGAGCTGGTGAACACGTGTGTGCAGAGCGTGTTCTCCCTGCCCTCCTTGCAGACCATGCAGGAGAAGGACGAGGCCAAGGCTGAGACCATTCAGGTGAGGCGGGGCCTTCCCAGCAGGGCCTCAGGGCTAGGTCACATTCTAGGAGGAGATATGGAGCTGTACCCTCCAGCTCATTGGTCTGTGACCTTGGGCAATTCAACTCACTTCTGTTGGTCCCAGTACTCGATAAATGGTGGATGGATGACTCATTCAAATAAAGACACCCCATCCTGTCCACTTCTGGGCCCTGTCTTCTGGGAGGGATGTGGGCAGATGTTGGCATGGCCAGGGGAAGCGGCCAGGATTGGGAGGGGCAGGACTGAGGCCTAGGCTATAACAGCTAGGGGTACCCAGGGGTAAGACCTGGAGAAACAACCTCATGGGGCTCATGTGAGCATCCGCAAACCTCTCCAGGCATCCCTGGGAGGATGGATGGAGGTGACCCTCAGGGAAGGATGAGGGGGAGCGAGGGTCAGTGGGGAAGGTGAAGGCAAAGGGGTTTCAGCCCAGGTGCGGCACATTCGTTCATCACTTCATTTACAAATGTTAACTCAGTCCTACTCCATGCTGAACTCAGCACAGGAGCCTTACAACCGAGGTGAGTGCTGGGGAGATGGATGGTATCAAATAAATAAATACGAAGAAATGCAAAATTACACCAATGGTAAATGGTGCAAGCCAGAAGTACTCAGTGCTCTAAAGAGCCTGCAATGGCTGGTGGTGTGGGGGGAATGGCCTAGATGGGGGTCAGGGGTTGTGATTGTGAAGCTGAGAAGAGTGGCAGAAGGAAGAGAATTTCCATATGCAGAAGGATGACAAAGTGGCATTGTGGCTGGAGCTTAGAGGGTGAGGCAAGAGTTCTGGAAAGTGAGGCTGGAGAGCCAGGGTCCCGGAGGTGGTGCCCTTGGAGAAGACAGTAGGGCTGGTGGATGAAAAGAGCAAGCAGCCTTCTTGCAGTACCAGGCTTTGCCAGCAGAGGTCAGTGCTGCACAGTAATCTGCAGAGATGGGCAGGAAGGAGGAGGTAAGTGGTGAGCCAGGCTTTCTTGGTGGTTGTGGTGTAACCCTAAGGATCACTGGTTTCAGGGTGCGTGCAGACTCGGCAAGTCTGGTCAGTAACAACCTAGGAAGCACACTTGAGGAGCTGGCAGGAGGAGGGGAGGCAAAAAAAAAGTGGGTCTTCTCGGAGAAACAGAAAACCACTGCCCAGCCTTGTGCATGTGTAATGCCAGTACCCATAAGACAATTCCAGGACAGTGGTGTGGCTAAGGGATGAGAAACTTGGGAGTGGAGCGATGGCTCCCTTAAGGAGCAACTTGGAAAACCGACTTGGGTCTAATAGAAGCATCTCGATGGATGCTGGGTCTCCGCGGTAGCCACCTGGTCCGTGGTAGATTGTCAGTGGATGCTGGGCCTCTGCTTCTTCCCTCTTTAAGGTAGAAAGTGCAGAGATAATAATTAGCAATTTGCTAATAAGGAAGCTGTAACCCATGAGGGGAAGTAATCTGCCCAATATTACACGTCAAGTTAGTCTCAGAGGTGGAACCAGAACTCAGCTCTCATGGGTCCAAACTGGCCCACCTCCCTGGACTGACACCATGGGCTGCTGGGGCATGGTGTCTACTCCAGAGGTACCCTAGTGGCTTGGTGCTCCTCCTGTCCACAGACTCTTTGCCATCAGACCCTGGAGGCCCTGCAGACGCTGCTCAACGCCCTCTTTGATGAGGACCCCACTCCTGCTGGGCTGAAGATCATCTTGGAGGTGTGGAGATGGGAAGGGGAAGGAACGGAGGGGAGAAAGGGTGGAGGGAAGAGAGAAACTGGCTCAGGAGCAGTAGAGGCCAGACCCAGGAGTGATTTGCTTCAGGATGTCATCTTGTGGGAGTGTTCTGCCTCCCTCTCTGTCTCACAGGCCCTGTCCCAGACTCCTGCCTGTCCACTCTCTCCCTATCCCCCATTCTCTAAATGGCTGCCCCATGGTTATAGCTGCCCCTATATCTGTGCTCTCCCCATTCTTGTCCCTGCATCTTTCTTCTGTCTTCATGACTCTTCAATTTTGATCTCTCTCCTCATTGACTTCCTTCTTCCCTATAGTCTGTCAGTCCCATTCTGAACTCCATCTCTCCCTAAACCCCAAGAAGAGGAGGAGGGCTGTGGTGACCTTTATGCCCCCTCTGGAAGCTTCCTGCTGATGGGTGAAGGCTGACCTGCCCACCCAGCAGCAGGGGCTGGCATCTAACCTGTAGTTCTGAGTCTTGCTTTTGACCCCACAGCCCCTGGGGCCCTGGATGAACTCTGGGAAGGCCCATGAGTGAGCACGGGCTGTGAACAGCAATGTCGCAGTGTTGAACCACGTGTTTCTAACTCTGCCTTTCTCTGTGAGTGGCCCCTGGGAAGGGTGGACGCTCTTAGGGAAAATCTTCCCACTTCTGGAGTCTGTGCCTCTGTTCTGGGATTCCCAGGTGGCTCTTGCCATCTCCAAAGGGCTCTGTAATCTGGGCCAGACTATCTACCTGTGTTCACCATTTAATATATAGCATTATTGAATCTGTAACACTCAGTCCCTAAGATTGCAATACAAACAGGTGCCCTTGGTGTTCCCGGAGCTGGGACTTCTTCTGGGGAGACTCATCTTTCGCCTTGGGGATCCTGATGAGGAGATTGGCCGGAAGGCTCTGGACGGCATCATCATCCTCTGCACTATCCTGGATCTCCAAAAACGTAAGCCCGATTGGAGTGCTTCTGAAGGAAGGCTTCTGAGATGTTGCTCAGTCTGGATTCAGTAAAGAATCAGCTGGAGACTTGACATTAAGGCACTGGTGGCAGATGGGGGACGCCAGCACAAGGTCAGGTGGGGACTGTGGAAACTGGTGTGAAGCCCAAGACCCCACAGAACCAGGGAAAAGGCTACAGACAAAACTATTTTGATTTAGGCAATCTTGCTTTTTCTCATCCTTCCAAGCTTGATTTGTGACTATCGTTTTCATACTCCCTTAATACTATGTATATCTCGGGTTAATTCCCCTGACACCTTGTTTTCCTGTCTGTCTGCCCCACTAGAGACTATAACCCTGTGAGGAAGGGGCAGGGCTTCATCTTGGTCACCCCCGCATTCCCAAGAGCTATCCCTGGGCCTGGCACATGGTGGGTGCTCAGTGAATACTTATTGAATAAAGAACAGCTTCTATTTTGAATCCAGAGTAACTAAAGCTTGCAGTTGGGAGAACTCGATTCAGCTTCAGGGAGCCCTTAGTAATCTTGTATGGGCTGACACAGGTATCCTGGAGGCACTGTATCCAGAGGTGCAGTATCAGCTGTCACTTGCCTCCTTCCTTTCTCCATAGTCCCAGCTCTGCCCTAAACCAGGGGACCTTGGCATGTGGTTTAAACTCTCCTGGCTCTGGAGGTAGAGTGACCCGCGCATAAGACCTGGTTCTATCCCTTGTTAGTGGTGTGACCTCAGGCAAGCACTTTATGTAGGCCTAGATTTCCTCATCTGTAAAAAGGGTACAGTCAGATATAATCGATGCTTTCTCCATAGTCCCAAAGTGCTGGGATTACAGATGTGAGCCACTGCGCCTGGCCCAGCTAATTTATTTTTTGTAGAGACAGGGTTTCGCCATGTTGCCCAGGGTGGTCGTGAACTCCTGGGCAGAAATGAACCACTTGCCTTGGCCTCCAAAGTGCTGGGATTACAGGCCGGGCATGGTGGCTCATACCTGTAATTCCATCGCTTTGGGAGGGCAAGGTGGGAGGATCAGCTGAGGTCAGGAGTTTGAGACCAGCCTGGCCAACAAGGTGATACCCAGTCTTTACTAAAAATACAAAAATAAGCTAGGTGTAGTGGCACACACCTGTAGTCC